>JAWPHD010014703.1:30000-59592 GCA_037043455.1 Cyrtodaria siliqua | reverse complement strand
TGTGCTAGGGGGTCCGGGGCATGCCATCCCTCACCCCCCCCCCACCCCCCCCCCCCCCACCCCCCACCCCATCCACCCCCGGAAAATTTTGAAAACAATGGTGCAATCTGGTGCATTCTGGGCGTTCTGAGGTGCTTTTGTCAGAATCATGTGGATTCAGCCGCGTACTCGCGTATAGGCAGCTACGCGCCTGGATGCATATAAACGTGGATGTACATACACATATGTAGGTCTATGATATGTGAAACATTCTGGTGAAGTTTGGTGATACTCCTGTATGAAAGAAGAGAGATACGCATGTCGGATGTTACCTATATAGGCTTTTATTGTTATTATTATTACCTTTGATTGCCGATATCTGTCTCTGCGAGTCTGTGGAGATTGCGGACAGGGCCTGTTGTACCTGATCTAGCTTATTCGACATGTCTATCGTGGCGGCCCTCGCCTGATTGCGGTTATCGCGAACATCTGCTCCCAAATCTGAAGATAAAATATAGGAATGCTAACATGAACTCTAAATAAGACTACTAGTATTTTGTTTTCTGAATTATCATTGTTTTATTTCTAGATTTGTAAATCTCCATTTCCTAGTTCCATTAAATGGGATATACTGCGATGGACATGATTCGTTCATATATGATGAATCACAAGGTGCAAACTGCAAGGTCCCACACAAAATATATATAAAAACTTAAAAGAGAGCAGCTACTGGTTATCGTTAGTTCACCTAAGCCAACCTATTGTGGCCGCTGTCTAGTGAGACCTCTCTTTGGCATAGCAGTCCGTAACCTTTGTTTAAAGGAATGAATTCTCCTAGAGGAAACCGTTTGGATTAACATAAGACCGATGTCTCAAGTTTGTTGTGTAAGGTAAATGTGTAATTCAAAATGGCCACCGTGTAGAGACGAGTGAAACAATGTAATTCTTAAGAACCATTAGTCATATTGTAAAATGTGTTCTTATATCTCCGTGAATACAAAAGTACATTAGTCGAAATTAAGTCTCTGGGTTGAAAAATGATATCACCTCATGTTGGTATATATGCTTTCCATAACAAGCAATGAACTTTAGTGTTAACAAGCAAACTGTAGTATTTTTCCACCATAACAACGACAATATCTCGAGTGCTGCTCTGACAACGCTGTTTTTCAAGTATATCCACAGACCTAATAACAAATAGATTGGACACTACGAAAATTATCTAAATTTCACGTGGCACAGTGCGAAAATTTCACAAAATATTTCCCAACTTTAAACACACATATCATGAAGAGTAATATAGATACAAGTCTCATTCATGCCAAACCCCATCACAATTTTTTTTCCAATGAAAGTATTTTGCTTTCTCTTACATCTAGAGCAAAAAAGGAGTTTGACGGAAACTTTGACTATGTCAAAACCTTGATTTTTTAAGAGAAAAGCGAAAAATGATAACATGTTTAACTTTAAACATCTTTTTATACAATTTCTTACTTTGAAAATAAATATAAATTATTATAATCCCATTTTGCTATTCACTATGAATCTTTTGAATGTATTCTCATCATAATCAGTGAATAATTGAGTGAGAAGATAGAAGGGAAAGTTAAGGTGCCACGTGATATTTTGGTTACTTCACTGGTTAAGATAAGTTTCCAATCTGTTTATTAATATGTCTGTAGTATATCAGAGCTTTCATTTATAGCAATAACCTCACCAAGTTAGGTAAAGATCGAAAGAAATCCAGATTATGATCAACAACAACAACACAAAAACTAACCTCACACCTAACCTAACCAAACAACAACAACTACCTAAACCGTATCCGAAACCAACAGCAACAACAGCTAAGCCTAACCCAACAACGACAATGATTTCCCCATTTAATTCTATTCAAAACTGCGACCGCAGGGGCAGGGACAAATTTTACTCTAGGAACATCATTTGAACAAATATGGGAACCATAAGCTACATGAACACTTCTGAGGCCTTACATTTCCATAAAACAAAATAACAAAGGTCATAACTCCGTTTCTAACTGTTTCTTCCGTGTGATTTTCGAAATTTTATGAACAATAAAACTGACCAAGTTTGGCGAAGATCGGATACAAAATGAAGGCAAAATGTTTAAAGACGTACAGGCGACGGATGTAACAACCTACCATGTCAATGGCCAGAAGAGATTAAATTTGAGCTATTTTTTTCTGGGGACTTTCGTTTCAACTTTCTGTCCAGCATGAAACTAAATACGAGCACTGCCTAGCGGAGCATATACGCTCGTCGATGGCAAGGTTAAGTTCCCGTTTACATCTTTCTTCAAAGGGGAATAATTCAAAAAATATGAACCAGAGAGTTATGGGCCTTTATAAGATGTATTCATTGGATCATGCTGAAGATGTTTACAAAGTTTCATTGTTGTAGACCTGGTATTTCGAAAGTTATTAGCCACAATCAGTTGTCATGTAAAAGTTATGGTACAGGCGGACAGACACCAGACGCCACGACATAATACGTCCCTACGGGCGCATAAAAATGGGAAGACAGCATACAAATTTACGAACAGTCCACACACCCACACACACACACACACACACACACACACAAAAGAAAACATTTACGGACCTCGCAGCAGTCGGAGATTCCCCTGTATTTTGACGTTGTCCTCCACGAGAGAAGTAAGTACCGTCTTCACCGCTTCACCGTCCTTCGTCACGCGGTTCAAGCCCGTTTTTATCGCCTCCTTCTCGTTCTCCAGGTGAATCAGCTCTTCCTTAAAGCTATTTGCAATGGCTGCCTGTCGTTCTTCATCCATGTGTTGCTGGCTTTCCACATGGCTCAATTTGTTGTCTAGCTCTATATAGTTGGTGGGACACTGTGCATGTATAGGTTATGAATAATAAATATCAAGTATTAAGAAATTAAATCATGTTTTCAGTATTGTCAGAGGTTTTCATCCCAAACTCTTTTCAGAACACGATTTTGTCAGGATACGCCAGACCGAGTGTGTTGTTGAAGCTTAGTGTGTTAAAATACACGTTTAATGCTCTTTTGAATTTTTTCGTATTGGCGAGCATCAACAGTTACATAGAACGTCAGAATAATAAAAAAAAACTTCATAGGAGCCAATTTATTAGGCTAGTTGAAGCTAAGATGGAACAAGGGTTTTGTTTTCAACACTTTCTTTTAATTAATCTTCAGTTTGGACGGACGGACGGACATACGCTAATCTTGATACTTTTAAAAACCTTTGGCGTCCTGTTAATTGTAGTTTTTCTACTTAACTTGCAAATTTGTAAATGATTATTAATAATTATCATAATTATCTATCATAATTATCTAATTAGCTCAAAGCAAACTGTTATTGCATATATTGCTACTTGTTGATTATAATCACAGATACAATATATTAGAGCTTCGTTGCCGGGATAGTAAGTAGAAGTCTCGCCTCTCACCGCTGCGGGTTCAAATCACACTGGGAGCTCGACTTGTCAAGTGAGAACGTGTCGAGTCGTACGGATGTCGGGAGGTATACAGTATTGTTTTTTCCCCAGGGAAAATGGGGTAATCTGCCACTACCATAAACAAATCGATCGTCATAGATGGCCTAATATATACTAACAATGTCGTAAAACACCATTCTAACAAACAAATGATATAATGCTGTAGTTATATAGTTATATGAATGAATGAATGAATGGTTTGTTACGGCACGCCGACACATAGTGCGCAAAAACTGACGAAAGATGAAGAAATGAAGGATTAATTAAAAATTAATGTAAATATATGAAGATAAAACTATTTACAAATAAGAGATGATATGGTAGTAATATAAACTATATATGTAAAGCAAAAATGTCCGAAAACGGGTATATAAAGAAGTAAATATATACAAGAACAAGAGATATTATAATGATTTATATAGTCTGACTTCCTTCAGGAAATCTAAAACAAGACTAAAATCTATAGCATCAAATAACTCGGTCATAGTATTAATATTGTAGTACCTTTGACGCATCAAAGTCAACACATTCCAACAAGATGTGGGTGCAAAGCTGGGTATACATTCTGGCAATTGCTCACCTTGTAATAAATATCGGGCTAGGACAACTTCCTCTCGACGAATGGGTCTACTATAAGAACGCCATTCTCCGAGTAACGGTTTAATTGAATGGAGTTTATTGTTAACTGACAAATCCCAAGCGGATTGCCAAGAGTTACGAATATAGGTATTAATACAACTTTTAAAATCAGTATAAGGTAATTTGGCATTAGCTATATGTAAACCTAATTCTGCTTTAGCAGCACTATCAGCTCTATCATTACCACGCATTCCTACATGGCGTGGAAGCCAGCAGAAAATAATAACATTATCAACTATAAGAGAATTATACTTTTCTAAAAGTTGAAACACAACTAGGTTATCATGTTTCATATTACCCAGTGCTTGAAGAGATGAAAGGGAATCAGAAAAGATTACAAAATGGTCATCATCAGATTCCTGAATATAATAAAAGATTACAAAATGGTCATCATCAGATTCCTGAATATAATTTAAGGCAAGTTCAATTGCCTTAAGTTCAGCTGAAAAGATAGAGGCCTTGTCAGGCAGGCGGCTCTTTATGCTGTGTTTGTGAACAAAGCTGCTGCAGCTACTTTATCTCCATCTTTAGAACCATCTGTGTATATATGTTGAAAGTTACTGTATTTCGATTTAATTTCATTAAATTTGCTTTGAAAGACAGTAGGGTCTGTACTGGATTTGTTGTAGTATAACGAAAACATTTTGAAAACTCAGCTTTATTACGTTTAAATTATACTTGTATGAAAGCAGTTTTAAAGTCACCATGTTACTAGATAATAAGAAAAACGGCAAACAAGATAACGAGATTTTTACACGAACATGTTTACACAAGCAGTGTAACAAGAGATGTCAACGAACAGCATGCTCGACCATTCCATGAATATTTTAAATAAAAAATATATAATATTTAGATTAAACGAGTGAGTAGTGTTGTATGGCCAACAAAACTAGTATAGACTACATAATGCCAAATAGGCATTTGCATCTTTAGAAAGGGGTGATAATCGCGTTGATACAAAATGTAAAATTATGGCACATGTCACGTTTTATCCTAGGAAGTACTTTAATTGTCTTCCTGTTTCTTTGATAGATTCATAAATTATAGCAATTTGCATTAAAAAATAAATCTATGTTCATGAAAATAAAATGGAGGATACTTTTGTGCACGTAAACGCTGGGGTTATGGAACTTGCCTCTGTCATGCTGATTTTGTTTTGATGGCGAACGTTTTTTTGTGTGCTTTTTTCAATTTCTTCCAATAGTTGTTTTGGCTTACAACTAACAAAAAAAAACGTTAATGTATTTGTCTAAGTATAAAAAGGGGCATATTTAAGAAAAAAACTAAAATGCAAAGCTACATATACGAAACTTATCTATTACAACATCTTGAGTGAAGTTTCACTAGAAGTATAGGAGTAATTGAACAGTTATGGCCAACTGGCACCAAAACTATGAGTGGGACGCCGACGCCAACGCCTACGAAAGTCCTTATCAAAGTCCAGTGTATTCTTCGACTAAACTCGATCGGTATGATATTGACAATTGTTATTTGACTCGTTTTATGCTTGGACGTGTGGTTATAAAGGTTTACTTATTTGAAATACGGCTGTCGTTGGTAATTCTTCAGAAACATTGCCTAAACATATGTGTGGCATCTGTTCGGTAACTGTGAAGCCTAGACATGCGTGCGGCGTCTGTTCGGTAACTGTGAAGCCTAAACATGCGTGCGGCGTCTGTTCGGTAACTGTGAAGCCTAAACATGCGTGCGGCGTCGGTACGGTAACTCTGAAGCCTAAACATGTTCGGCAACTCAGAAGCCTTTATATTAAAGATGCGTGCGGCGCCTGTTTGGTAACTCTGAAGTCCTACATCTGTTGTAAAATTGGGCTGCTACAACGCTGTGTAATATATCTTTAAAGGGGCATACGGCAATCTTTAAGTAGTATCATATTTATATAAAATTGTGGGTTTTCATTTGTATCTCGTTTTTTGTCATATGTTTTAATATAGAAGAAGAAGAAGAAGAAGAAGAAGAAGAAGAAGAAGAAGAAGAAGAAGAAGAAGAAGAAGAAGAAGAAGAAGAAGAAGAAGAAGAAGAAGAAGAAGAAGAAGAAGAAGAAAAAGAAGAAGAAGAAGAAGAAGTAACATTATTCGCTCATCACCCATGTATTATGAGGTTCGAGGCCAATGTTTTAATATATTATTGGTGCAATTTAATCAGCAGGTAGTAATATGCAAAACATTGCTTTCAACTATTCTAATGATGTGTATGTAGATAAACTAAGGGACGCCCCGAGTTTTCAATAAATCAAATATAAAGGAACACACGGCAATCTTGATTTTCGAAATACTCGAGGATTACGGTAAGTTTTTTTTCTACAACACTTGCATTGTTCAATCAGTATTATTAATTAAAGCCAATTGTTTTTGCATATTATTAAGTATTGATTATATTACACCAATATATTTAAACCTATGGTAGAATAAGACGAAAACATGAAAACTACTCAAAAGTGTATTCAATTATATGCAAGCATGTTTAAAGTCAAAATGATATTGGGGAAGGAAAAAAAAGAGACGACAATTTCAATGATTGAAAAAAAACTAAGATTGCCGTGTGTCCCTTTAATGTATTAATATATTGTTTTAAAACTGAATTGAAATTTGCATTACTGTTCGTATTAATTACCTGTGTATGTGAAAAGCGACTGAAACAGATGTCCGACGAATTATGAGAGGGGTGGGAGGGGTGTGTGTGGGTGAGTGGGGAGGGGATATTTTATATACTGGACACACGGTTTCACCAGGATTTTAAACAAAACTTGTTTTAATTGTAATCCAGTCAAGTTAATGAAGAAAACAAAAGCATCAAAGGTAACCTACATTTTCCGCGGGCACCTGGAACTCGTACTTGCACCCAGTATTGGCTGCCGTAACAGCCAGGGTAAATACCAGTACAATCACCCATGGACCGTACATGTGTAAGGTTGGCATCGTGCTGAAATTAACACAGATATATAATATAATTATTTTTTTTAAGTAGTTGGGCTATATGAATGAAAATGATTTTACTAGCGGAGTAAAAACATATTTATATTTAATCTATGTGTGTGTTACCTGGCAACAATAGCATTACGTGGTTAGAGTATTAACTTTCATATCCCATCCAACCCCTCCTCCAAGAAGCGAAAATGAGGTTGGCTGGGATATAAAATAGATAATTAATTTCGGCTTAAAAAACTTGCATATTGTAAACTTAAAGTATTTAATAGATAATTTTAAACAGGTTATCGTATTTTTTCAGTATAAAAGTTTTTAAACGTGTTTTATTGTTGAAATATCTGTTATAAAATCGTGCTAATATAAACTTTCCATCGCTTAATGGAATTAATGCGGGACCACATAATGAAGGCCACTGCTTCTTCAGACAGAGGGGTAAAATCCCACCTGAGTTCATTTTGTTATTTTTCATCATGTTTATTAAAGTACTTCATCGGCATTCCTGTATTGCTGTCACCAGTAGCAAAAAATGTATCGTGGCTCCAGCGAAAATGAACTCTGCAGTTCTGCAGGTGAGTAGGTTCTAATCTGCATTTTGTTTTATCTCGATGTAACCAGAAGGTAGGCGTTGAATGTTCATTCCTGATGGCGCCATATAACCTTTTTGTGTTTGTGCGCCGTTGATCCTAAATCCATTCAACAAATCTTTGTAAGATATTTTAGGTCTGGAGTTACTAAAACAACTTAGAAATATACAGTCACTGTAACTCAATTTATGTTCTGCTCGGGTTTAGAAGAAAAAGCGAAACATTTCAAAAGCGTAATTTTTGCGGAAATAATTCAGAAAGTGGCGACCCATGTGTCAACTTTTGTTTGTGTCTTAAAGGGGCACACGGCAATCTTGATATTTTACAAATATAAATGGAACATACCATATTGCTGTACATATAGTTTTGTTTTTTTTCAATAGTATTTGTCAATTTCGGTTCCAATCTTAGTAAAACAAACGTTTTATACATGTATATCTTTAACCATAAATACCGTAGTAAATAATATGCCGAAAATCCAACCTAAATCGGTCTTATAACAAACAAGCGTACTTGAGTGTTTGCATGCTTTATTCCTGCCCCCACTGAATATCACACAAGTGCAGAATAGTGGGGAAATGGGAATAAAATCCGTCAAAACACAGTATCAATCATATGCTAAGCGAATCATGATTTGACTTTGATTGTTTGTTTGTATGGTGTTTTTACGTCATTTTCAACACATGTAAGGTTATATATGACGGTCGATTTTTTGGGGTGGAGGCAGACCTCCCAATTTTTCTGGGTAGAACCATTACTGTACACCTCCCGCCATCCGTAAAAATTGACACTTCCTCACTTACAAGTCGAGTTCCCAGTGGGATTCGAACCCGTAATTGACTGTGAAGAATTCAATCTATAAAAATAAAAAATAAATAATTAAAAAATAAAATGTTTTCCAACGATCCGATCTTACCGAGACTGCGCTTGTAACTTGCTTTTTCAGAATCAGCAATGTCCACAAATCCTCTTGCTAATAAATCTTCCACAGTAAAAACAAACGCCTTCAAGTTAGTGTTAGATTATGTCAGCTCCTTACTATGTACATATGCACTGATAAATAAATGCTATAATTTCGAGTTAAAAAAAGTGCACACCGTTGTATGGTAAAGAAATCCTTCAATTGAATTTTACAGGGAAAAAATCCTTTTTTATCTGGAACGACTGTCTCCCGTTTAAACTTCCGATCGCGCGCACTCGCCAAATTCCATCTTAAGGCGGGATGCAGTTGAAAAATAAATAAACAGTTAGGATAATGCTGATAAAGAGAGGCCCTAGGTGGGTGACGGAATCTGATAACGAAGGTGACAAGTTTTGGTTAACCACAGCATATAAATGAATCACTTGACCTAGACCAAGGGTATGCGACACACGTTTTTGAGCATCTATGTTTTGAAACTATGTCTGAATTGCAAATTAGATTCATTATTACTATTAGTAGTAGCAGCTGGTGACACGATTTAAGCAGTCGGTATTTGATTTCGCTTAAAAAAAGTTAGGTCACAAGTTCGAAAACCCGTTGCGTAACATTTTGATTGTAAATGTTGAGCAAGTCCTCTGGAGGAGGCATTCCCCCGGGCCTGTCCTCTGGAGGAGGCATTCCCCGGGCCTGTCCTCTGGAGGAAGCGACTTTAGCCAGGCATTCCCCATGGCCTGCCCTCTGGAGGAAGCGACTTTAGCCAGGCATTCCCCCGGGCCTGCCCTCTGGAGGAAGCGACTTTAGCCAGGCATTCCCCCGGGCCTGTCCTCTGAAGGAGGCATTCCCCCGGGCCTGTCCTCTGGAGGAAGCTACTTTAGCCAGGCATTCCCCCGGGCCTGTCCTCCGGAGGAGGCGACTTTAGCCAGGCATTCCCCCGGGCCTGTCCTCTGGAGGAAGCGACTTTAGCCAGGCATTCCCCCGGCCTGTCCTCTGAAAGAGGCATTCCCCCGGGCCTGCCCTCTGGAGGAAGCGACTTTAGTCAGGCATTCCCCCGGGCCTGTCCTCTGAAGGAAGCGACTTTAGTCAGGCATTCCCCCGGGCCTGTCCTCTGAAGGAAGCGACTTTAGCCAGGCATTCCCCCGGGCCTGTCCTCTGAAGGAAGCGACTGTAGCCAGGCATTCCCCCGGGCCTGTCCTCTGAAGGAAGCGACTTTAGCCAGGCATTCCCCCGGGCCTGTCCTCTGAAGGAAGCGACTTTAGCCAGGCATTCCCCCGGGCCTGTCCTCTGAAGGAAGCGATTTTAGCCAGGCATTCCCCCGGGCCTGTCCTCTGAAGGATGCGACTTTAGCCAGGCATTCCCCCGGGCCTGTCATTTGAAGGAAGCGAATTTAGCCAGGCATTCCCCCGGGCATGTCCTCTGAAGGAAGCGACTTTAGCCAGGCATTCCCACGGGCATGTCCCCTGAAAGAGCATCAACCAGGCATTCCCCCGGGCATGTCCTCTGAAGGAAGCGACTTTAGCCAGGCATTCCCCCGAGCATGTCCCCTGAAAGAGCATTAACCAGGCATTCCACCGGGCAAGTCCCATGAAAGAGCATTAACCATGCATTCCCACGGGCATGTCCCCTGAACGAGCATTAACAAGACATTCCCCCGGGCATGTCCCATGAAACAGCATTAACCTGGCTTTCCTCGGGCATGTCCCCTGAAAGAGCATTAACAAGGCATTCCCTCGGGCATGTCCCCTGAAAGACCTGAGAGAGAATTAACCAGGCATTCCTCAGGCATGTCCCCCCCTGAAAGAGCATTAACAAGGCATTCCCTCGGGCATGTCCCCTGAAAGACCTGAGAGAGAATTAGCCAGGCATTCCCCCGGCCTGTCCTCTGAAAGAGGCATTCCCCCGGGCCTGCCCTCTGGAGGAAGCGACTTTAGTCAGGCATTCCCCCGGGCCTGTCCTCTGAAGGAAGCGACTTTAGTCAGGCATTCCCCCGGGCCTGTCCTCTGAAGGAAGCGACTTTAGCCAGGCATTCCCCCGGGCCTGTCCTCTGAAGGAAGCGACTGTAGCCAGGCATTCCCCCGGGCCTGTCCTCTGAAGGAAGCGACTTTAGCCAGGCATTCCCCCGGGCCTGTCCTCTGAAGGAAGCTACTTTAGCCAGGCATTCCCCCGGGCCTGTCCTCTGAAGGAAGCGATTTTAGCCAGGCATTCCCCCGGGCCTGTCCTCTGAAGGATGCAACTTTAGCCAGGCATTCCCCCGGGCCTGTCATTTGAAGGAAGCGAATTTAGCCAGGCATTCCCCCGGGCATGTCCTCTGAAGGAAGCGACTTTAGCCAGGCATTCCCACGGGCATGTCCCCTGAAAGAGCATCAACCAGGCATTCCCCCGGGCATGTCCTCTGAAGGAAGCGACTTTAGCCAGGCATTCCCCCGAGCATGTCCCCTGAAAGAGCATTAACCAGGCATTCCACCGGGCAGGTCCCATGAAAGAGCATTCACCATGCATTCCCACGGGCATGTCCCCTGAACGAGCATTAACAAGACATTCCCCCGGGCATGTCCCATGAAACAGCATTAACCTGGCATTCCTCGGGCATGTCCCCTGAAAGAGCATTAACAAGGCATTCCCTCGGGCATGTCCCCTGAAAGACCTGAGAGAGAATTAACCAGGCATTCCTCAGGCATGTCCCCTGAAAGAGCATTAACCAGGCATTCCTCGGGCATGTCCCCTGAAAGAACATTAACCAGTCAAATGAGCATTAATCAGGCATTCCCACGGGCATGTCCCCTGAAAGAGCATTAACCAGGCATTCCTCAGTCATGTCCCCTGAAAGAGCATTAACAAGACATTCCCCCGGGCATATCCCCTGAAAAAGCATTAACCAGGCATTCCCCGGCATGTCCCCTAAAAGAACATTAACCAGGCAAATGAGCATTAATCAAGCATTCCCACAAGCATGTCCCATGAAAGAGCATTAACCAGGCATTCCTCAGTCATGTCCCCTGAAAGAGCATTAACCAGGCATTCCCCCGGGCATATCCCCTGAAAAAGTATTAACCAGGCATTCCTCGGGCATGTCCCCTGAAAGAGCATTAACAAGACATTCCCCCGGGCATAGCCCCTAAAAGAGCATTAACCAGGCATTCCTCGGGCAAGTCCCATGAAAGAGCATTAACAATGCATACCCTGAACGAGCATTAACAAGACATTCCCCCGGGCATGTCCCATGAAACAGCATTAACCAGGCATTCCTCGGGCATGTCCCCTGAAAGAGCATTAACAAGGCATTCCCTCGGGCATGTCCCCTGAAAGACCTGAGAGAGAATTAACCAGGCATTCCTCAGGCATGTCCCCTGAAAGAGCATTAACAAGGCATTCCCCGGGCATGTCCCCTGAAAGAGCATTAACCAGGCATTCCTCGGGCATGTCCCCTGAAAGAACATTAACCAGTCAAATGAGCATTAATCAGGCATTCCCACGGGCATGTCCCCTGAAAGAGCATTAACAAGACCTTCCCCCGGGCATGTCCCCTGAAAGAGCATTAACCAGGCATTCCTCGGGCTTGTCCCCTGAAAGAGCATTAACAAGACCTTCCCCCGGGCATTTCCCCTGAAAGAGCATTAACCAGGCTTTCCTCGGGCTTGTCCCCTGAAAGAGCATTAACAGGACATTCCCCCGGGCATGACCCATGAAAGAGTATTAACCAGGCATTCCCCGGCATGTCCCCTAAAAGAACATTAACCAGGCAAATGACCATTAATCAGGCATTCCCACGGGCATGTCCCCTGAAAGAACATTAACCAGGCATTCCTCAGTCATGTTCCATGAAAGAGCATTAACCAGGCATTCCCCCGGGCATATCTCCTGAAAAAGTATTAACCAGGCATTCCTCGGGCATGTCCCCTGAAAGAGCATTAACAAGACATTCCCCGGGCATGTCCCCTGAAAGAACATTAACCAGGCATTCCTCAGTCATGTTCCATGAAAGAGCATTAACCAGGCATTCCTCGGGCATGTCCCCTGAAAGAGCATTAACAAGACATTCCCCCGGGCATGTCCCATGAAAGAGCATTAACCAGGAAAATGACCATTAATCAGGCATTCCCACGGGCATGTCCCCTGAAAGAACATTAACCAGGCATTCCTCAGTCATGTTCCATGAAAGAGCATTAACCAGGCATTCCTCGGGCATGTCCCCTGAAAGAGCATTAACAAGGCATTCCCCCGGGCATGTCCCCTGAAAAAGCATTAACCAAGCATTCCCCGGGCATGTCCCCTGAAAGAGCGTTAACAATGCATTCCCCCGGGCATGTCCCCTGAAAGAGCATTAGCCATGCATTCCCCGGACATGTCTCCTGAAAGAGCACTTACCAGGCGTTTTATGGGCATATCCCCTGAAAGAGCATTAACTAGGCATTCTCCCGGGCATGTCCCCCTGACGGACGCGTTAGCCGGACATTCTCCTAGATATGTCCTCTGAAGGAAGCGTTGACCTAGGCATGTCCTCTGAAAGGGTGTTAACTGGGCATTCACCCGGCTCAAAGACCCCCTCCCACTCACCCCCACTAACACACGGGCATGTCACCTGAACGTCCGCTGAATGAATGTAATTTGGGCATTCGATTCCCCACGGGCATAGTGTCTTTCAAAGTATTGAAGTATGTTGATCCTGGATGTGTCTGTTATTCACTCCCATAGACCGAATGCCTTTGTTCTACAGTATAGGCGATACTTTATTGAAATATGTTATTTTAAAATAATTAAACTATATCATTGGAACTGGCATTGTTAGTGGTAAATAAAAATACCTTAGTTTTGAAAATCGGCTGGGAAATAAATAGTTTACAGCCAAAATGCCTTTTTAATGGAGCTTTTTCCATGTCATCTCGGGATGTCTTAATTTGCCTAACACATTAAAACCATTTTGGATAACAATTCTGAAAAAAAAATGTTATAATTTTTGATGCAGCAGAATTTTGCATTTAAAAATGCCCTATCAAAAACAACTTTTACATATGAAATTTTTATTTCTCAACCGATTTTGAAAAGAAATGTGTTTTTATTTACCACTAAAAATGTCTGTTTCTTTGATATACAACTTATTAGTTTAAAGTTGATTCTTTTTAAATACCCGTGAATATGTTTGTGAAGCAAATGAATGTGTACAAACGACATTAACTCTTTACACAATTTAATTAAGTTTTAAGTACGATAGTGAGATAGTGAGATATGGCCTGCCTTCCGTTCTTTGATAATTGGCAGCGAAACTGCAATTTAACGAGCGAGTTTGCCATGTTTATAAACAGACTGTCTTTGTTCTGAAAATTGTGGATTTAAAATAGTAAAACTTTATGTCGTTGTAGAGAAAAATGTCTGTTTGGCGGACGACATAACAGCAGAGTGACGCTATGTCTAATTGTATTAGGCCTTGAGCCCAAACATTTCGATATTGCTACCAACTCAGGTGGCTCATTCTACCATTATTTTTTGGAAAGCGCAATGTCTGCAGATGACATTTTCCCTGATAGCAATCTGGAACCGGTAGTTTATATAGTTTAAAGGGACACATAGCAATCTTGAGTTTTTTTCAAACATTAAAATTTGCTCCTCGGTTTAGTTATCCTGCGTCATTTTGACTTTAAAACTGCTTGCATATAATTAAGTAAAAAAAAATGAGATTTCAACTTTCTTCATTATTTTACCAAAAATAGTTTGCTTTGAACTATTCTAACAATTAATATTAATGATTGAACAAATACAAGTTAAGAGGAAAACTAACGGGACGCCGTGAGTTTTTAAAAAATCAAGATTGCCATGTGTCCCTTTAAGTCGAACAATATTATGTGTATCGTTGTAGCCCTGGCATCAACTTTTGAATGTTCATCTTTGCACATTATTAGTGATAATTGATAAAATGCTTTTAAAATATGCACTTAAGTTTATCATTTATAATTCATATTAGTTTAATACAGAATAAATAAGCTTTGTTTCAGCATTGTTTCTGCTTAAAATAACTATTTTGCTTGACATTTGAAGTCAAATTACCCCACCCGCTATTGTCATATTTTTATGCATTAAGGTTAGTAAATATGTTTTTACATTATATGTATAAAATTGTAAAAATAAGTAATTTCTACGATGCTTTAATTATTATATATATGTATTTATTATTTATATTAAGAATTATGACTTTTATTGAAAGTATGTACTATGCAACGTTCATGACTTTGCATATATAATTGAATTGAATTGGGTTTTAAAGCACATCAACACATGAAAGGTTATATGACGCCTGAAAGGAATGAACGTGCCAGGCTCATCCTCCATTTACATCAGTTAAAATATGGAGAATGAGCCTAGAACCTTCTTACCTGCAGAACTGTAGAGTTTCTGCAAATTCTATAGTAGACACTCCATTTACGATGGAGCCACGTTTCCACGTTTGCATAGGGTCCTACACCTCTGCAAGTGACGGTGCATTTGTGAGATTACAGTGGTTGTATTCTACCCCGGCAACCACACCCCGGCCACCACACGGGGATTGCATATATAAGTTCAACAAGTAATAAAGGGGATCCACGCATTGAGCAGGAGTGTAAGACTTTCTCAGAATAATTGCAACATCACTATTGTTATATTTTCTGATATATGCATATATTGCTCAAAAGACACAAACATTCCAAAGGATTCTAGAAAAGGGAAAAGTGAGTGTTTCCGCTTTGTATAAGTCCAGTTTAGGTGTATGCGTTATTCAATACTCTTAAGGATTAAGACATGTTGAATATGTATTACACAATATCCAATTAAATGTCTATTTTAATGCCTTTTAATTGCAGTTCAGTTTATGTCTATTTTAACGATGTTTAACACCAGTTTGAATTACCTCGCCCACATAAATCACAATAAAGAAGTAAGCATATGAAATTGAAAACAAAGTATTATATGCATTTGCACGAAAAACATCGAAGAAAAAGCTTAAGGGTAATACATAAACTACTGTACTAACTACTAACCGCGGAAACATAATTGGTACAGCACACAGCACCTAATTGGTACAGCACACAGCACCTTCTTAAAATATTCTTTGCATTTTATTATAGTCATATCCTACTTTGTGCACGCAAACTGAATGACAGTTACCTAAAAAGGATCGAAAGTGTATTGCCAATGACGGGGTTAGTTGCGACAATGACAAAGATACAGGGTATATGTATTGCATTAAACTGTCCCTCATTTATCTCGGTATTAGTATTTGCTCAATTTTTGTTTTTGACAAAAAGTATACTTTTACCTTTAATTTTGTGGGTAAAGTAATAAAGATGCTCTTTAAAAGAAACAGAATTGAACGCATTGGATATAGTTTAATGGAGTATTAACACATTATATGTTACTAAGACCTACCCCAGAGAGAGAGAGAGAGAGAGAGAGAGAGTACCTCTGTCTTCACGAGGGAAAGTATCTTGCCAAATAACACATCGACGAACTCAGTGGCGCCGACGAGACTTGAACCCGGGTTCTCCGGATTTCATTTCAAGTATATCCTGCTTCCCACTGGGCCACAGACTGTATGCAGTCAAGGACGGTTACTGCACTGAAATGCATACAACTAAAACAGCTAAAACGTCATTATTTCAATGATAGCAGGAATAAGGAATTGAACAGACTTAGTAGAGAACCATAAGCTACACGGAAAATATTAGACGTCTAGCTCTGGCTGTTTGAGAGAAGATTGTTTTTAAAGATGTTTCTATTTTACTCTATGTAAATATGTGACCCCTGGGGTGTGGCCAAATATGAGCCCAGGGTCACCACCATTTTAGCAATTTGGTAGAGGACTATAAGCTTATTCTACATGTCTAGCTTTTGAAGTTCCAGAAAAAGGTTTGTTTTTAAAAGATTGTCCTATATAAATCATAAATCGATTTCCTTTCACAAATCCTGGGTTCATACATGAGCAATTTCTTCTGAAGAAAAGTTCTGCTGACAGCGATCGTGATCCAGCGAAAAGTGGAGTTTTTACTTCAGATCTGCAGTTCTGCAGGTGGTGAGGAGGTTCTATGCCCATTCTGCATATTTTTTATCTCGATGTAACTGGAGCCTGTAATGTTCATTCTTGTTGGCGCCATGTTACCTTGTTGTTTTGCTACGCCGTAATATCAAAGTTCAACTCAGTTCAACTATTCTGAGAGGCAGCATTACAAAATATACGCCCGTCGTATGTGTGGAAATGCTTTTTACACGAAAAGCAGAAGTATTTTGTACACGAAAAGCAATTCCAGTCGAGGCAAACGATAAACAACCTTGTGAACAAAAAAATGTAAAATAATCGGACAACGTTTATTTGAGTTATCGAGCGAAAACCAATGTTCAGCAAACGGTCATAGTCATTTAGTCATACACATTGTCGCCATTTTGTTTTTTTGACTTACGAAAAAAAAATGCGTACACCACCTAAGGTGTTGGTGTAGACTTACGTAAAAACTTACGATAGCATTATACATTAACTAGTGTAATAAATATGCAAATGAATGCTGAATCATCACTTTCTTTTCAGTTCAGCTCGGTCTACAATCAGAATTGGCTAACCAGTAGAATTCAATGAGACTTCATACATTATTAGGTAAATAATAAAATAGACAACATACTATATACACAAATTATATAACTCTGTAACTTATTTTGACAAAGTTATACCCCTGTTTTATACGTAGTCAAATTGTGTTTAGTCAAATTGTGTTAAATGAGTATGTAAACTGATAATCGTAGGACTGAAATACTTCTATGAATAAATATTTAGTTCTGACAGTACATAATTATCTCCAATCTTTGCAATTCAAAATTTTACATAGAACTATTTTTACAAGTAATGTGAAATGCCTGAAAACGAACCGTGCTTTTTTTGGGTAAATTTCTGAAGAAAGTTATTTTACTCCCAACCTCATGTAGAGGTATTATACCACTAACTATTTTCCCCATAGACACCAATGTGAAAGTGTCACATATTAATGATTTGCTGCAAATTCAACTCAAGTATGGATAATTCAGCATAGAAAACTAATTTTCCACTTGAAAAATCACCAGAAAAGGTGGTGTCACAAGACATGTAAGAAAGTTCTTGTTTGTTTACTAAACAGGTCAAGGGTACAGCTGTTTTCATTGATTGACTGTTTTCATTGCTCACAGAGTGTAAGCATAGAGTCGAAATTTCGAAAATGTTCATTAGTGATCCAGTAAAACTTATTAATACGATTCTTATACATACAACCACAAAATCGAATACAAATTGGAAGTTTTCCCCTACTTATAATGCCCGTTTTCATCAAAAAAGGAGGGATTACTTTTTATTATAGGAACTACATTCGACTACACCTCAGAGGCTTACATGTAATTAGTGGTGGTAAACCTAGACACTTGTTTCGGAGGCTTTCATGTAATTAATGGTGGTAAACCTAGACACTTGTTTACGTTATTTAGGCATATGCGCATTAATTTGTCGTGGTCAAAAGTTGAATTGTTATCAGTATGTAAGGCAAATCAAGGTATTTGAACAGAGAGAAGCGAGGTCGCCCACATTGATTCAAAATGTTTGGTAGGAACAACTGATGGTAAAACTCGGGAAGAATGTGTCTGTCTGGTAAGAAAAAAAAAGTCGTGGCGTGTTTACGTCAACATTATTTATTTTTTCAATATTGTTTTAACACCCGTGACTTGATATGTTATTATGCTAAACTTCGTGTCCAGTATCTACCCAGATATATGCTATTTCCTCTCGGCAGCTATTTTACGCTTGCGTAAAACTTTGCTTGTATTCCATTCTTATTTCTTTCAGGGACGATTCCAGACGCACAGCAGAGGATGGTTGACACGTTTCGCATTATGACTTTAAACTGTTCAACTATATAACTTGAAATAAAACCTGCCATAACTGAAAAAAATCCAATTTTCTCAATGTCTGTCGGGCCTGTTTATCGCGGCTGACGTACAGGGATCACTTTTAACTGTGTCGTATTTGTCAAAACTCGTAATTGCATTGAATTGCAAGTTGTTTAACGGCCCATTAACACATCATAGGTTATTTAGACCTGCCTCAAAAATGATACATAGAAATCCATCGAGGAACCTGCCTATATTCATTTGGTTCTGCGTGGAGTGTAGGTAATAGGCAAGTGTTTTACCCAAGAACACAACGACATACTGAGTGGCGCTGGTGAGGCTTGACGCCGTGTCCTCCGGATTTCAAGTCACCGCGTTATCCACTGGGCCACATTAATCGTAATGGAGTAGTGTGTAATGGAGTAGTGTAATTTGTCAGACATTTATAGCGTCGATCGGCTAGTCTACCTGATTTACGTGTGTTTTTTTTTAGAAAATAAGTTTTACATGAGAAACAAACTACTAGTATATTAAAATGTAACCGTGTAAATGTGTTTCGTAACTTTTCAGACAGCATAACATGTCATGAATATAGGTGTACCGGAAGTAAAACGAAAACCATTGAGTCCTGTACAATATTTTCCAAGCTTTCTAGTTAGCCATTTTTCAAAATGAAGTTCAAACTAAGATTCACTTATATATTCTTAATCATGAGACCCTCCTCTCTAGAAAACTGCTGAGAATAGTAGGGGTCATGTGGCATAAAAATAAAATTCTGATCTTTGCTGACACCTTGAACAAACTGCATTCATTCAGCACCTCTTACATGTGTTCTACTTTCACTTTCAAAACTTTCAAGTTGATAAATAAAATCATCATACAACCATGCAATTGGTTCTTAGCTCTCACAAAAAAGTCAATAAAGTAATTTCAGCCACAAAAAAAAAACCGGCCTTAAATACTCAAAAATGCATTTTATCACAAAAAGGGTGAGGGGATTATATATTTGGGAACTCCTTATCGACCACGGTGATTTACTTACTGTATGCCTATTAGTTTTTTGCATACCGGAAAAGGCTATCCACATTGTACATGGGGGATGGAAAGACTGTTCTTGCATACCGGACAAGGAAATCCGTCATTTTACCGGGGCTAGATATTTCCATCTCACCCTAGGGTCGAGATAAAAGTCACACGCACCAACATCCGGTACGCAGGAAAACATACAAAACATTAGTAGCTGGCGGCGTAAACACACAACATGTCTCTGATATGCAAGAAAAAGAGTTTATCATGGGTAATCGGTTCAGATAGGGAGTTTTAATCGGAACCTCGGCCGAGCCTCGGTTCAAATAAAAAAACACGTATTCCTCGGGTTGAAATTCCCTATCTTCTTTATGAAAGAGTCTTAATATCTATATAGGTAAAGATAAAAGTCGCGCGCGATGTTTATTCAAAGGACCTGTATGCCTACATGTACACGTCCACATATAGAAGTATTACTGGAGAGGATGGGTGTCAATTCAAATAGATCTGCCATGCGTGTTTGCGTGAGTCTGGTTCTAAAGGATTATAGTCCCTCAGCCTTTTAACCATTAGGACACCCTAAATGTATATAGATACACTAGCGTATGCATTGTTTGTGCATACGAACTGAACTAGGACACTTTATTCGTAGGGATTTAATTATAACGCTAGTTTGGTATTGTTTTGTGATATAAATATACTTTATTTTAACGATATAATAACAAGGGTATACTAAGTAACATATATGAAGACGGTCTTCATATATGTTACTTCAAGTATACCCTTGTTATTATATCGTTAACATCTTAGACCGCGATTATTATTGTAACGTACAACGACGGCATACATTAATAGGATAGAAATACACGTAACTAGGTGCATCAAACATTCTGAAGAAGTAAAAAGCGTTCACACACTGCTGGTTACGCATTAGACCTAGATGCATATGCTTTTGGACGGGACGGATCTTGGCTAATACATGTTTTCATGAGTAAACTATTAATCTAAAACAATGTACACTCCAATTAAAGCAAACGCGATACCAAAACCCAGTGATTTAAGAATGGTTTATTACACGTCTCTGCAAAACCTTACGTTTTGTTTGATATAATATTTTCTAAATTATAATTAATCATTGAATTATTGTGTCTCTAGATACAAGTACACTATTACATTATACAAGCATTCTATTACATTACCCTAACTTTGAAGATGTTGGATTGTTTATGTGCCTGACGTGTTAAATCATGACATTAGACTATTCCCTTTTAAGATCGGCAAATATGTCAACAATGGCATCTGACTAAGACTGTGTTAATTTCAACATCCTTGTAGATTTGCAGCTTCAGTTTTTGTGTCCTTCTACTAAGTCGTACCCATATATTTTTAGGGTGAAATAATGAGCAAGCCCAGTGTTTTGGCGTAAAGGCAGCTTTGCCATTGGCCTGCCACAATAATCATCGCGCATTAAAGAGAACATAACATACTTTTGAAGTAAAGTGTACAACATCCAATTAACGACCCAATAAAACAGTTAAAAATCGACGTAATGTGTGCATTATGACGTCAAGATGCGTCTTTTTTTCTTGACGTCATTAATGTCATATTGCAGCGTCATAGAATTATAGATTTCCAAGTACAAAGTATAGATTTGAAGTTAATAAGCTCAGTTTTGTTGGACAGGTGCTCTCCAATTAACAACAGGATGTCGTCGTTGCTACGATGAAATGCTTATCTTCTGTATTAAAGAGTATCCTACGAAAAACTTACGATTTTTTTTATCGTAAGCGTACGCAAATACTTACGATGACGTTCGAGAAACACACGTAAGAAATTCTTAACTTTTACGTAAGTGAGAAACTTACGTTAATATTGAACGTAAGTTTACGACGCTTCGTGAAACGGCACCCTGACCTTTAACTATTGATCGATCTAACTCTGAACAAGATGCTAAACAAACAGCATTTTTTAAAAATAATAATCGAATGCATGCTGCTTTTCTCTTTTAAATGAGAGGAAACCAATCCGCCCTCCCCACTAGCCCCATGAAAACTGTTAATTGTGAAACATTTGGAAGTATACAAACAAAAGTAACCTTTCGCGCGATTTAATTTATTTTAAAGTACGATAGTGCGATGTCGTATAACTTCCGTTCTACAAGTTGATGATGTGCAAAGAAAATGCACTTTAATGAGCAGGTTTACTAAACAAGATTTACAAACTTTCTTTGTATGGAAAACTGTAGATTTACAGTAATACAAAGTAATTAATTTGTCATTGAACAAGTACTTGGCTCGCTTCTATCTTGCCTTCCTGATTCAAGAAATACGTCATCCGATGGCAGACGACAAAACAGTAGAGAGACGCTGTATCACGCCCGCCAGTAGAGAGGCTGTTTCGGTAGTTTCCTTATATCATGACGTTACGGTTTATTAGCCCTGGCACCGTAGCAGGAATAAGGAATTGAATTGAATTCAACCGACGGAACTCAGTGGCACCACGGGTTCAATCCTCCGTGGTGCCACTGAGTTCCGTCGGTGTGTTCTTTGGCAAGACACTTTCCCTTAGCCTCGTCCGTCGGATGCTCGTCCGTCGGATGGGGACTTAAACCGGGCGGTCCCGTGTATCGGTCTATCCTCCGAGCACGTTAAAGAACCATAGGAATCTATTCGATAATAAGAGTAGGGCAGGTTCCCGGATTCCTGTGTATCCTTCTCCTCTCTCTAGGGCGGCTCTAAATAACCTATACTGTGTTGATGAGCCGTTAAACAACATCCAATTCAATTCAAGTCCTTATTCCTGCTACGGTGCCAGGGCTAATAAACCGTAACGTCATGATAAGTGGATGAAGTCATTTCTTTAGAACATTTCACTTTTTAAACTAGAAATGTATCCATGGGACAGGGATGCCACCACTGAAAACAGTAAGCAAAAAAAGGTAAAAAAACACACACAAAAAACAACAAAAAAGGGTAAAATTTGAGAAATAAGTAACTCAGGTAATACATGGTCGATTTTGATGCTGAATCGGTATGCACATCTTGACATCATAGATAAGCGTCATATAAAAATTCTAAATAGTCGGTTGAAAACTGGGAGGTGATAGACAAACACGATATTTTAACGTAACGCTTGACGAAAAAAGGGCCGTAACTCCGGTAATACAATGTCGATTTAGACACCGATTTGATATAGACATCTTGATATAAAGGTAAGCTTTTTGTAAAGTTTTTTTCAACCTTTTATAGCAGAAATTGATAAAATAATTGAAATGGTCACACACCCACTGTTTTTAACGTTATCGAATGGTAAACAAACTTTAGAAAATCGCTTGATGTTTTTAATGACGTCATCCGACGTCGACGTCGTTTTCTCGCAAAATAATCATAGGCACAAAATGAAACTGAATCACAAGATAGGAATTCCATCAAAAGCTATAAAAATAACACAATTACAATGAAAAGTAATAGTCATACAATTAACTTCGATCGAAAACAATATGAAAGTATACAATAAAAAGGTTATTGAATTTGTATGGCTAAATATTACTTGGAACGAGTTGTTTTGGCAAAGGGCGACGAGCTTGTCCTTTGCCAAAACAACTCGTTCCAAGTAATATGTAGCCATACAAATTCAATAACCTATAGTATGAAAATTTACTGATTTATAGGAAAGAAATGACAGCGACTGTATGAAAAATATGAAATACTTAACGGCTATAATGCTTTATTATATGATCAGTAAAATGTTTGCATTCATTTGCCGTTTTAAAGTCAAACTGATACAGGTTAATAAATGGAGGTGCTCATTTTAATGCTTGATATAAAACTCAAGATTGCCGTAATGTCCCTGTGATAGAACAACAACAACAACAATAACAATAACAACAACAACAACAACACATAATTTGACAAACTATTGCGGAGAGGGAGGGGTGGGGGGTCAGGTGGGGAGGGGCAAAGAAAACTATGCCCCCTTTGATTATTGGGGGTTAGAGTGAGTGAGGGGTGGGGCAGTCTTTGTTGATTGTGGGAGTTGGGTGTAGGCATCTAATTGATTGTACGCGACTTATTTACCAAAGCTAAGCACCCTTTTCATGATCAGCCTGGAGGTTGTGCCTTTGCAATATTCCATCTCCCTATATAAAATACCATCTCCCTACACAGAATACCATCTCCCTATACAAAATACCATCTCCCTATACAGAATATAGCAAATAACTTCACTACTAACATGTCTCCTAGTAAAATACGTTGACTGGATTAAAACTGTCGTTATAGATAACTCCCAAGGTTGATACTTGTCTTAATATGTCCATTTGGATTAGAAAACACTTTCATCGTGTAAATACACTTTTAGTATTCATCCATAAACAATAGTTTCACCGGCAGGATCTTAAATTGAAACTGTTTACCTTCACGGCGGTTGTGTATTTAATTAAACTGTTTCGCATTATTATATATAGATTCATACTAATATATTTAACGTTGTGTCTAAGGCGCGTGTTTGTCTGGGTGCCAGCAGGTAGGACGAGCTTCAGAAGATATCAATTAACGATGCGTCCGGGGTAATAGATAACGCAGCCCGCCTTGTAACGCCGATATTTAAAGAATGCTAATAGCATACAGCCTCACAAAGTTTGACTTTAAATATCAAGAGTGCATGCTTTAGAAAGTGTCATATTTACATTTACGTGATACTTCTGATGAAAAAAAAAAAGCTTCTAATTTCGAATAAATTTAAGTGCACCTCAAGGAGGCAAAGCTAATGCGTGTAGCGTGGAGCGTAGAGTGCTGTGGTCTAGTGGTAGAGCGTTGGACCCATGATCAAAACGTTTTTGGTTTCTTTCCCCGCCATTGCCATATGTGCATTTGCTCAGTACTGGTTCTAACCAGGAAGACATCGAGACATCGAGAGTGATTCAAATAAGTTCATAGAGCTTTCGTAACAATCGATGTAAAATAAATAAAGTTTACACTAAACTAAAGCTAACGCATAGGCGTTCGATGTGTTTCAAAAGAAAACTTCTATTTTCATTGTTTGAATTTACACTGACGGTAGTTGTCTCTTTCACGTTTTTTATCATTATCATTCTACCCAGGCACGTTATGGTTGGTTCTATAGCAACGGGAAAATAACCTAAATATAAAAAATGATCTGCATTTTTTGGTTTCCTTATAGTGTTGTACAAATTGTGATGGCCCATAACATGTGCAGTAAAGGCATGATCAAGGTTTGCGTGTAAGCTGCTGTATATATCTATAATTTTGGTTTGGGATTTCTCATAGCATTAAATTTGATGAAATGTGATAAAATTATATTTATTTAACTGAAAAACGTTATACGTTCTCATTTTCTATTTTCCGTTCTTACTTTGCTACATGCGGTTGTTGTTGTGATGTTAACGGAACAGTAAACTGGCAAATTTCAGGATCGCGTTTTTGTTGTTGTTATTGTTGTTGTTTTATTTTGGGGCAAATAAAAAATGCCCTTTCTTCAAATGCATTTGACAGACATTGATAAAATTTGGAAAGTAAATATTATTGTTAAGCACAGACATATTAATAAGGAATGTTTCTATCATAACCAATGAAGTAGCCAAAATATCCCGTTGAACGTTTACTTCTTTCTCCTGAAAGATTCACAATGAATATCAAAATGGGATTATAACAATTATGTTTTTATTTTCTACGTAAAAAGCTGTTTAATGATAAAAATCTCACAAATGTTGACTTTTCTTTAAAGAAATAATCAAGGTTTGACATAGTAAAAGTTTAAGCTAACTCATTTTTTGTTTAGAATGGTAGCGTAGTAAGGAATATACTATCATTAGACTTAAGCATGTGTATGAATATGTGTATGCATATATTCGTAATTTAAACATACATTTTAGTGTATACATGTGTTAATCTATGTACTTGTGGAAGATAAGGTCTTAATAACTGTTAAGTACTATATGCTCTCAAATAAGGTTGAAATTGGGGTAATCATTTCATGTTAGCAAATGTAGCTTGTATGTTCACTTGCCCACATGAATATGAAATAGATGACGCGATTAACACTGAATTACGATACTCATATCGTGTTATTTACGAATGATTATATGTTATTGCGAATAACAACTTTCATTGTAATTGTAATGAGTGTTTTTTTTTTTTTTTTTTTTTTTTTTTTTTTTTTTGTGTTTTTTTGTATATTGTTTATTATGTATTGTGTATTCTGTGGTCTTGGATATTTTATGAAGTGGCGCAATTATGTTCCCTATTTAATTGCATTAATACAACCAGTAACACAATTATTACTATTATTATTATTTTTATATTAGATTTAAATATTATAAGAAAAAAAAATGAAAGCACTATTTTAACGTCAGTTGATATATATTTTTTCTTTTTTTGTAATCTAGTTTTCTCGTTCTAGGATACAGTTTTGTGTTTGTGTTTTGTTTTGTTTTCTCAGTGTAAAAGCACATGCTTTTCATATTGTTTATGTTTTGTCCTCCCGTGCCTGCCGTGCCCCCGTGTTTGTTCACCATATCGTCTCGCATATTCCTGTTCACACCCACTCACTTGCCATTGGTCCGATTGTCGCTCTTCATTATATTTGACGTTATAATGTATCCCCATCGGTAATGACCTAAACTCATGGAGAGCGACTATTGGACTTTATAATAACAGGCGACAGCGAATTCTAAAATCGTGTACGTGCTATATGCACCCTCTTAATATGACACTTGAGATAATCTTATATTGTTTAGTAAGAGCTGCTCAATTAATTGTTCGTTTTTATTTAAACACTGCGCATCCTTATATTGCACTCATTGCCGTATTAGTTGTATGTCAAACGTTTAATTCATTATCGGAGAAAATTAATTATGAATATAAATCTAATCCGAATATATTTTCAACATGCGATATCATGCAAAATATTTACTTTTTCCTAATTATGAATACTTTAATTATATTATCAGGAGATGTAGAACTGAATCCGGGCCCAAGTTATGACACAAGGCAATGTTTCTCAATAATACATCAAAATATTCGTAGTATTAGGAATAAATTTGACTATATCAAAGACAACTTCGTGGATTTTGATATATTGTGTTTTACTGAAACTCATCTATCGACTGATATTGAAAACGAAATGTAACATTTAGAAACTTTTGATGCTATGTTCCGTAAGGATAATACATCTCATTCCGGCGGATTATTAATGTATATCTCGCCCCATTTAAGACCAGATAGGAAAATTGAATTGGAATATTTACTTCCTGAATCAATATGGGTTGAAATTAAAGATAATAGCCAGTCTTTTCTAATATGCACACTTTATCGACCACCGCACTATGCAGTTGAATTCTGGGACAGGTTAAACGTCTGCATTGAACATGCTTCTGAAATAACTTCAAATATCATTATCTTAGGTGACATTAATGAAGACCAATTAAACCTGTCAAATCATAAATTTCGAGATATACTCAGACGTCGCGCACGTTACTGGTACTCATAGCGTAACATGCCTAAATGACGTCAAACGTCACTTATTATAAACTGGCGTTTAACTTTGCTCTACGTTTCACATTTAAGTTGCAATATTAAATACATGTTATAGAAAATGTTAAATGAAAAAAAAAAAGCAGTGATCTCTGGTGCATTTTATTTTTTCTCCTGATAAAATGCAAAAATAGATCAGAATACACAGAATGTAAATCATTAAGACATATATCTTTCTTTGTCTAAAATTACTTTCAGGCACACTAAGTTTAATACTAATATATATACATGTATATATATATACAACAAAAACACGCCATGCTATGATATTGTTTTTGTTATAACGCATACAAATATAATATCAAGCATGTGCAGACGAACACAGGTTTTAATAACTGCCTATTATCTATTTGTAATGCTCTATTTTTACGTACGTCTTTAGCAGTTTTCAACAAGATTATGTTCCGATTATAACTCATTTTCGTTCAACGTTGCTAGAATAGTATGATGCATCGCCTCTGACACATCAACTGTTTTACCCCGGAGTAGCTGAGTACAAATATATAATACAGACTGTGCTGGTACAATCGCCCGATATCTTTGCATTAGTTTATATTTTAACATGGAACCTTCAAGGCGGTCATAATAAAACCCTTCAATTACTTCTGATCCTGCATTGAACTTAGTTTTAAAATCATCAGTTTTTTCTTTGTTTAATACCTTTGCAGAGGACGAAGCCACAAAAAGGTAATATTCAACGTCTTGATCATCTGCAAGTACGGCAATAATGTCCCCAGACTTAACTAGACATTTTAATGAAATTGGTGTCTCCTCTTCCGGTTCATTTTCAACGGTAGCTGGTAATTCATGTTGTAAATCGATGATTCGACACTCGCCAACTACACTGTTTGACTGACAATCTGCACCTTGTTCAACTATACACGAATCACACGAATAACACGACAAACTCCTGCTTACTATTTTTCCTGGGACATTGGACCTTACTTGATGCATTGACCGTATGGCTGGTATTGGCCGATAGTATCCAACAACATTGCGAGGAATGGTTTCTGCATACCTGAAGATTCTTGCCTTGCAAGCAGCTGTTGCCTTAGGATTACGGAGTTCTTCGTCGGCGTACTCGAAAAAGTCCCATGCAGTTTGTATTATTCGCTTCCCTCTTAGTACAGTGTAATCAGCCTGTTGTTTTAAAAATCCGCCAGCCGCATCCTGAGGACCTTTCGCGTGAGCTGTTTCGTAATAGTTTCTTATAATGTCACAGTTAAAGTTCATTGCTGCTGTATTTATGCTTCCCATACAGTGCCTACTCTTGTACTGTGCCGCACATCCGTCAGTGAATTCATGCATCTTCTTTAGAGGATATGATATGCTGCTAAGGTATTCATGCAGTAAGAATTGGGCATGATATGTGAAGTGATGGTCGTGTTGTAGGTCTGGTGATATAACAAAGAACTGTTCTCTTATGATATGTGGATCAGCTGGTGTACTTTCAATCCCGTCCTTTTCCAAAACAGCGTGACGGTGTAAAATTGTCACATGGATCGACACCTCTGTCTTTTGAAAATAGCTGCTCTGTATTTCATTTTTCTCTGTGCATCTATAATTTTCTGAAAAGTCGTGTATGGCTACAACTTCACCTGTTGGCAAATTCTCGATTATAGTTTTGGCCTGCTTATGCTGCCATTCTGACCTAAACTGGTGGCTCGGAAATTTCTCCAACAAGGAACTAAAATGGTTGTACAATTCTCCTACTTTCGTTGTTTTCTTAACGAGGACAAGCTTCCTTTTCATTTGTGTTCCCTTTGCCTTTATAGTCTGATATTCGTACCGCTCCCACACGATATCATCTGCATTTTCTGATTCGTCTATTTCTTCTGGCATAAAGAGTTTAGGGCTCACGCCACATTTATCACACGTTCTTTCCATACAGGCCTTTCTAAGATTATGTAGACCATCTTCCTTTTGTCACATTGTCTCTTTAATCAAATCATTAAAGTGTTCAAAAACGGGGTATTTTTCCTTAACGAGTTGACTATTGTTGTGTTGCTTTTGCTGATCTCTCCGATATGACATACACTTTCTGAAGGCATTTCCAAATTCTACATGATATCTACAACAACACGTACATTTGTCCTTAGGTCGTATCGGTTTTACGAAAAAAGGTTTACATTTTTCAAATCTTCTCTGACCAATTTTGATATCGGGATATTGGTTTGTAAAATCTATATAAATTTCAGTCTGTGTTTTTTCCAATATATACAACGGGTGCGATATGTATTCCTTTGGGCCTGTTCTGTGTCGTTTTATGTCACTTTTGTTTCCTGTTGGTCGTGATATTCCAGGTGATATCCAAAAGTCATAAATCTTCTTTTTAGTTTGTTCTGACATGGCATCGGATCTTGTTCTTTTCTTTGTATACTCCCAGCATGTCTTCGATGAATTGAGTATGTTAGTTCTTATTCGTTGTCCGCCTGCTAACCTTCTGACTGATATACCTAAACGCGATGCAAGATTTACCTTTACTTTATTCTCATTTAAATTTTCACCGCTTACAGATGCTATAAGTGTATGCATTTCCGCTCTCCTTTCATCTGACCTCTTCATTTTATTTGTATCTAT
>JAWPHD010014703.1:0-25000 GCA_037043455.1 Cyrtodaria siliqua | reverse complement strand
TTCTGAAATTCGACTTGCATCTCGTAAACGCGATAGAAAAAAATCAATAGCTTTACGTACAGGCAATCAATCTGATTGGCGCTTATATAAAGACATTCGTAATAAAGTTAATAATATGAAAAAGAATGCTAAAGAAATATTTTTTAATCAACTTGAATTTTCTCTAAGTGATATGAATTCTGCAAATCCTCGACAGTACTGGAAAATAATCAAAATGTTAATTAAAGAAAACGCTAACAGTTGTAACGTCATACCACCTTTAAAGAACAACGATGGTTTATATTCTGTATCTGACGAAGAAAGGGCAAATTTATTGAATGACTTTTTTACATCAATATCAACTGTTGACGACACCAATGCCACTCTACCACAATTTATGCCTAAGACGATCAATACTATCAATGATATTAATATTACTGAAAATGAAATTTCTGATATCCTATCAACTTTAGGGATAAATAAAGCTAGTGGGCCAGATGAAATAAGTCATAGAGTCCTGAAAGAAACTTCAAAAACAATATGTCGCCCCATGTGTATTCTGTTTAATCGTTCAATTCAAGAAAATATCTTTCCACAATGCTGGAAATTAGCTAATGTTATGCCACTTTTTAAATCAGGTGATAAAGATTCACCTTCAAACTATAGACCAATATCGTTAATTAGCTGCGTTGGAAAAGTTATGGAACGCGTGATATTCAAACATATTTTTAATTTTTTGCTTACCAATAATTTAATATTTAAAAACCAGTCTGGTTTCTTACCTGGTCACTCAACAGTTTATCAACTAATTGATATTTATAATCAAATATGCAAAGCGATTGATGAAAACAAATTTACATGTATGGTATTTTTTGATATATCCAAAGCTTTCGATCGCATCTGGCACGCAGCTTTAATTTTTAAACTCCGACAACATGGCATTTCAGGCAACCTTCTTAATTGGATAAATAATTATATAACTGATCGTAAACAAAGAGTTTTCGTTGGTTCGACCTTTTCTGAAATAAAAACTCCAAATGCCGGCGTACCCCAAGGGTCTGTTCTAGGACCATTATTGTTTTTAATTTATATAAACGACATAGCTGATGAATTGCTTAGTACAACAAGGCTATTTGCTGATGACAGTTCTATTGCGGTATCTACATCCGATTTAGATTAAATGGAAACTACAATTAATGAGGACTTGTGTAAGATATCGAATTGGTCAAAGCAATGGCTAGTAAAATTTAATCCATCCAAAACTGAAGTTATCTTCTTTTCACTTGCAAACAGAAACCGTCCGTCTTTGATATTTGGAAATACACAACTTAACTTTGTTGACCATCATAAACATCTAGGAGTAACCCTTAGTCATGATGGGTCCTGGCATCAACATATTTCAAATATTGTAATATCTGCGTCTAAGGTATTAGGTTCAATGAAATTAATGAAATTAATGAAATTTAAATTAAAACGTCAAACGCTTAATCAAATATATAAATCTTACCTTCGCCCTATTTTAGAATACGCGGCTATAATATGGGATAGTTGTACAAATTATGAAAAAGATAACTTAGAAAAAATACAATATGAAGCCGCGCGAATAGTTACTGGCCTGACTCGTTCTGTCTCTATACAAAAATTGTTAACTGAAATTGGTTGGGTCTCTCTGGCCGACCGAAGACACATCCAAAAGTTGATATTGACCTTTAAGTTTACAAATGGAGATTTACCGAGTTACTTGAATGAAATATTCCCTGCAACTGTTTCGGAATCGAATCCTTACAACTTGAGAAACAGTTCCAACTTCGTTACTTTACCTAGAAGAACAGAACTGTTTTCGAGATCAGTCTTACCGTCATCTCTAAAAGTTTGGAATGAACTTGATATCAATATTCGCGAAGCACCATCCCTTTCAAGTTTTAAAACTAGACTTAACAATTACTTTAAACCACCGATAGTACACCAATACTACATACTGGGTGATAGAAACCTTTCAGTTCTACATGCGCGTTTGCGTAACAACTGCAGCAATTTAAACGCTGATCTCTTTCTTAATCATTTGAGGGATAATCCCAATTGTATATGTGGTAATGGTTTTGAAGATGTTGAGCATTATTTGTTTAGATGTGTAAATTTCAGAAATGAAAGATGGCAATTATTGTTAGACACTCGTATATTTCATCCTTTAAGTACTCACAAACTTTTATACGGCATCGATCAACTAAAAGACGAGGAAAATCATATTCTATTTACTCAAGTGCAAAACTATATTAAAAACACTAAACGATTCCAAAATCCTTAACTTTGTATCAATATAACGTTTTATTTTGTCTATATCTACTGTCGCTATGTTTCTATCAGCCTGAACGGGGATATTGTGGTGTTATTTCGGTGGAGATTGCGTGGGGGTAGAATGGCACGGCAGAGTTTACATTTTTGGATTTTTTTATTATTATTTATTTTTTTTTTCTTCGTTTTTCTGTATCAAATTTATATTTAAATATATTGTTACAATTTCAAACCGATAATCATATACACTTTTTCAGCCACAATGGAGAGAACTGTAACTAATGTTGTAATAACTTGTAGTTCAATCCATTTGCATATGTTTCTATGAATATTGTGATGTTGAATTGATGTATTGTAACATATCTGCAATAAAATATTATTAAACTAAAATTAAACATTAGACTTGTGATGGGTTTTGGCATCAATGAAACTCTTCAAGATACAAGCGTTTAAAGTCGGGCAACATTTTGTGAAAAATTCGCTCTGTCCCGCGTAAAATTCAGGTAAATGTCACAGTGAATTGAATTGAATTAAATTGAATGTTGTTTAACGGCTCATCAACACAGCATATGTTATTTAGAGCCACACCAGAGAGAGGGGAAGGATACATAGGAATCCGGGAACCTGCCCTACTCTTATTATCGAATAGATTCCTATGGTTCTTTAACGTGCTCGGAGTATAGACCGATACACGGGACGCCCGGTTTACGTCCCCATCCGACGGAGGAGGCTAAGGGAAAGTGTCTTGCCCAAGAACACACTGACGGAACTCAGTGGCACCACGGAGGATTGAACCCGGGGCCTCCGGTTACAAATCCGCCGCAAATGTCACAGTGTCCAATCCGTTTGGTATTAGGTCTGTGTGTAACTTTGCATAAATTAAACAATTCTCAAAAATGTTCAAATAGATGTTGAATTATTTTTAAAAAAAAATCCCTTGACGATAAACAGCACATTAAGGTTGCTCATTGCTGATTCAGTGTTATTGATTAGGTTTTATATTATAATTTGCAATTTATGCATCTTGAATAAAACACATCCTGAATGTTGCCAGTTTATTATCCCAAATGTGTACCTTCTTGTGTGACTCTTTTAACGTATTTATAAGATTCCTTTTCGGTCTGTACCTTTAAGAACAAATGTATAAATTGATCTAAAAATGAATATCCAGAATGGTTGTGGGTAAAAGCCATACCGTACAGTAACGGAAACTATCGGATATAGCAGGTGCTCTGGTACGGAGATTATCGAAGCTACAGTGATTACTTTTATGCGTAAGCCTACTATACATACGATATAAACAGATGAAGGTGATCAAAGTATGTATATATAGAGGATCTTACATGAGTACTCATTCATTATTGAATTTATTAAACTCGTTAGCAAAAATGATATAATGCTCGGCTAGAATATTAAACGAGTTGGCAAAATGATATAATGCGAGGCTATTGCCGAGCATTATATCATTTTTGCTAATAGCCTCGCATTATATCATTTTTGCTAACGAGTTTCAATAATGAATGAGAACGATTGTTAGATTCTATTTATCACATAATTCACATATCGACTTTTATTGCATTTTGCCTGTCGCTTTAACACGTCAGAAAACGTACATTAACGTGACGTCCATGACGTCATTAACATTATGTTATACCACTAGTGGAATATCGAAAATATTGAATGGTGTTATTATACTCCCACACCGCATGTTATGTGATAACATTTATTATAACACATCTCAAAGTTTATATATAAAATAAAATATTAAAACAAACATTTAATGTATTTGCGTATAGTATTAGTATTTGGGGGTAAAGCCATACCACATTGTACCGTATACCGTACATTCTGATCGATAGACATTTGTTACTTTTAAAATAACACTATATTTAAAGATATATTTAATTCCATTTGTTCATCTATGTATATATATTTACTTAAGGCTTATTTTTTATGATAGTTATAATAAATGATGTAGGCACTGTACGGTATGGATTATTTTTATTTACTGTATTTACTGTATGTGTATGTTCAAATATCCCTGTCATAATATTAAATCATTGTATATGACATAAAATATAGATATAAAAATCGAACAGGAAAAGTAGCATTCAAGGACGACACACAGAAACAAAGAACAACTATATAAAAAAATGAATAAAAGGCAAAATATGACATCACAAACACACAAGGGTTGACAATAGGGCTACCGCCTTGGAACGGTCAGTGGCAAAAAAGGCCGCTGGGTTCTAGGGTGTACCAAACCTCACACTTACCCTACTGTCATCACAAAAAAACGGGACAGTGTAAATAAAGAAATCCTCGCCATGAACTATTCTCTAACCAATAAGGCAACATTAATAGGCAATATAAGTAAAACACAAAGATGCTCGTGTATATATAAATACAAAAAAACAATAGCCTAAAAATCCCAAAAGAAGGTACTCATTGACTTGGCAGAAGCCAGAGCAACAAGAGAACAAACCATTGAGAGCACGACAAGACAAGATTGCAGACAAACATCAAACGTCACCTAAATGATGAGCATTATTTATGGTACGGTAAGGGTTAATGTTTTGTAATGTTTACATACCAACACTGTTTTATAACATATTTTATTATTATATATGATAAGGTGTTGAACACTCAATCATTTGTCTTCAAATTGACTATTAGCCTCTATAATCTCCACATGAGAGCTCAAACCATTTTCGAGAGTTTCCGTTTTAGTACGGATTATACGGTACGGTACTGCTCCCCCACCTCCGTTTACATGTAATTAGTGCTACACCACGGAGGAGGTTTACATGTAATTAGTGGTGGTAAACCTAGAACAAAAATGTGATTTTAATACGTCTATGCGACCCTATCAATCGTGTTAAGAATTTTGTCATCATCTCATAGCAACTTAAGCAAGACAAAACTATCGAAGGGATTTCTCGTATTTAGAGACTTGTAAGATTAAAAAAAAAAATACCAAAAAAAAATACCACGCTCTTCGTGAAATTGATTAGTAGACGGAGTTTATATTTACATAAATTCCCTACTAAACTTCAGGCCACATTAAAACTATGTTGTGTACGGGTAACAACGGTATTATCCATCTCACTTCTTTTAGTTTGTGTGTAAGGTGTGGTAACCATTTGTATTTTCCGGTAAAAACAAACAGTGTGTATACTTTGACAATACTCGGGTTAACAACGCAATCATGCAACTGCTCAAGAGGGAATAAAGGAAGAACATATTTCCTTTATTTTTTTTCCTATGAATAGATGTTGTTAAGATTTGGTACACAGACGTGCTAAACATAGTTCAGTAATACGTCGCAATTTATCTTTAAATATATGATCCATTTTCCTTTTTTGTGTGTGTTAAAAATGGAAGGTCGACATAGAAACTTGTGTTTGTTAGAAAATATCGTTTACTTCCAAGATAATGAATACTTGTGTGAACATACACATACCCTTTGTTAGTTAAATGTGTGTAAAATGATAGAGAATAATCAAATTCATGTTTTCAGTAAAGTATTACCTTTTCCAGACAGACAGTAATGCGCAAATTGTCGCGGCTAAACATAATGATGCTCACTAAGACAAATCAAGGATTTCTAAAAGGATTTCTAAAAAGAAATCCTTGATAGTGTCATTAGGCAGTTACGCGAAAGAGATGCACTGAAACAACCATGAAAAGGACATGTCCTTAATTAAACGGTAAGTATGTATAGGTAATATCAGAGTGTAAGTATGTATAGGTCATATCAGAGTGTAAGTATGTATAGGTAATATCAGAGTGTAAGTATGTATAGGTCATATCAGAGTGTAAGTATGTATAGGTCATATCAGAGTGTAAGTATGTATAGGTCATATCAGGGTGTAAGTATGTATAGGTAATATCAGAGTGTAAGTATCAGAGTGTAAGTATGTATAGGTCATATCAGAGTGTAAGTATGTATAGGTAATATCAGAGTGTAAGTATGTATAGGTAATATCAGAGTGTAAGTATGTATAGGTCATATCAGAGTGTAAGTATGTATAGGTCATATCAGAGTGTAAGTATGTATAGGTCATATCAGAGTGTAAGTATGTATAGGTCATATCAGAGTGTTAGTATGTATAGTTAATATCAGAGTGTAAGTATGTATAGGTCATATCAGAGTGTTAGTATGTATAGGTAATATCAGAGTGTAAGTATGTATAGGTCATATCAGAGTGTAAGTATGTATAGGTCATATCAGGGTGTAAGTATGTATAGGTCATATCAGAGTGTAAGTATGTATAGGTCATATCAGGGTGTAAGTATGTATAGGTCATATCAGGGTGTAAGTATGTATAGGTCATATCAGGGTGTAAGTATGTATAGGTCATATCAGGGTGTAAGTATGTATAGGTCATATCAGGGTGTAAGTATGTATAGGTAATATCAGGGTGTAAGTATGTATAGGTCATATCAGAGTGTAAGTATGTATAGGTAATATCAGAGTGTAAGTATGTATAGGTCATATCAGAGTGTAAGTATGTATAGGTCATATCAGAGTGTAAGTATGTATAGGTCATATCAGAGTGTAAGTATGTATAGGTCATATCAGAGTGTAAGTATGTATAGGTCATATCAGAGTGTAAGTATGTATAGGTCATATCAGAGTGTAAGTATGTATAGGGCATATCAGAGTGTAAGTATGTATAGGTCATATCAGAGTGTAAGTATGTATAGGTCATATCAGAGTGTAAGTATGTATAGGTCATATCAGAGTGTAAGTATGTATAGGTCATATCAGAGTGTAAGTATGTATAGGTAATATCAGAGTGTAAGTATGTATAGGTCATATCAGAGTGTAAGTATGTATAGGTCATATCAGGGTGTAAGTATGTATAGGTCATATCAGGGTGTAAGTATGTATAGGTCATATCAGGGTGTAAGTATGTATAGGTCATATCAGGGTGTAAGTATGTATAGGTAATATCAGGGTGTAAGTATGTATAGGTCATATCAGAGTGTAAGTATGTATAGGTAATATCAGAGTGTAAGTATGTATAGGTCATATCAGAGTGTAAGTATGTATAGGTCATATCAGAGTGTAAGTATGTATAGGTCATATCAGAGTGTAAGTATGTATAGGTCATATCAGAGTGTAAGTATGTATAGGTCATATCAGAGTGTAAGTATGTATAGGTCATATCAGAGTGTAAGTATGTATAGGGCATATCAGAGTGTAAGTATGTATAGGTCATATCAGAGTGTAAGTATGTATAGGTCATATCAGAGTGTAAGTATGTATAGGTCATATCAGAGTGTAAGTATGTATAGGTCATATCAGAGTGTAAGTATGTATAGGTAATATCAGAGTGTAAGTATGTATAGGTCATATCAGAGTGTAAGTATGTATAGGTAATATCAGAGTGTAAGTATGTATAGGTAATATCAGAGTACATGGTTTTCCATGCTCCTTTCATATTACAGTGAGCATGTTGGCAACATGTTAAAATGGTAGAATTCTGGGAAACTTACTTTATCATGCAAATAAACATGTCTGTTATAAAACTTCAACAAAGAAATAGGGGTTGAATATCATCTAAAACAATATTGCTGAAGTTGTATACTAACACCGGGTCAAATGTCAGCATTGTTTTGACTCCTTGCGATCGCATACCATTTCTACTTTCACAAATTTATATATAAAACTGTCAAAAGCATGATGAGTAGGATTTCCAAATGTCAATAACATGTCCAGAAGAGCGTAGATTCTTTTTTGAGAACAACTTTCGACAACTAAATACATATATAATGTTATATTGTTAAAAGTAGATGTAGAAGTCGAACAGCAAATGTAGCACTCAATGACTACAGTCACCCAACAACAGGCACAGAAACAAACAATACAGTCACCCAACAACACGCACAGAAACAAACAATACAGTCACCCAACAACAGGCACAGAAACAAACAAAACAGTCACCCAACAACAGGCACAGAAACAAACAATACAGTCACCCAACAACAGGCACAAAAACAAACAATACAGTCACCCAACAACAGGCACAGAAACAAACAATACAGTCACCCAACAACAGGCACAGAAACAAACAATAACAACAAAAAAAGAATAAAAGGCCAGATATGACATCACAAACATAAAAGGGCTGACGATAGGCATATCGCCTTGGAACGGTCATTGTCAAAAAAAAGGCCGCTGGGAAAGGGGAGTTTTAAACCAGAATTTAGGGTGCACCAAACCTCACTAGTACGCTATTATCATCCAAGTAAGACGGGACAGTGTAAATTAAAGATATTCCTGCCAGTTTATATTCTCTAACAAACAATGTAGTATTACCAGGCAATATAAGTATAACACATAAATGATCATGTATATATGAATAAAACAACAAATGACTAGAAAGCCACAAAGCATGTGAAAACATGATATAATTATTGTCACACCTAAAGTTTATCGTTCGTAAATAATTTCAGTGGTAGCACCTCCGTCACAGTGATATCCACTTCTCCTCATTTTTTTAGCGAACCTTACTTATTAAGTCCTAAGTCATTGTTTGTAATGTGTTTGTAATTTGGTTTGACTAGTTTTCATTGATTACCTTGACAACACCTGCCATTAGTTATTGGATGAAGGTGTGAACAACTGAATGTAGACATTAAACAAACGTCACCTTTGATACATGCATCCATTACGCAATTAAAACAATCTAATAAAAAAACTGCATACTTGGAACAATCTTCTTTTTTTATGTTTTAGATTTTTACTTTAAGGACTGCATTTTATCGTTGCCCTCAGCCAGACTATCTTGGTTATAAGACACTATGTCTGAGGAGGCCGGGTACAGGATTTCAAAATTTTTGGATAAAAAAATGACAAGCAAAAAACAATTTTTATTTTTTTATGTCTGGCAGTTATTATTAAATATGGCGAACTTCTTAACATGGGATCATGTATCACTTATAGTTATAAACATTCCACTTACTAGCGGATTCGAACCTATCACAGCACCAGCATCTAGCCTAAGAATGTCACTCAGAAAGAACTTGGTCTTAAAAAATGCATAATGACTCAATTTTGTATCTTTATGCAGATAATAACCATCAAAGTTATGACCCTTGAATTAATGAAAAGTGCTATATGTGTTGCCTTCTGAACAATCTTAAAACATTCTTTTTGCATCCGATCTTTATTAAACTTGGCCAGAATCTTAATATTAGTAAAAATTTGGATAAGTTCCAAATATCAAAGCGGATAATAAACAACAGAGTTGTAGCGTAGCCCTTGATTTAAGGAAAAACTGCTACAGTTTGCCTTGTCAAAATCTAGCAATTTCTTTTTGACTCTAATTTTTACCAAACTTGTTCAGGGTCTTAATATCGACGAACTTTTGGGCAACGAAACAAGAGGACCAAGAGGGCCTGTGGACGCTCTACTGGCTAATATGGCTCTTATAACATCAATGAAGCGAGTGACTATCGTCTTAAAGAGGAAAAATATAGCATTTTTAACTAAAACAAATCATGCTGGGATGAGTTCGAAAACCGCTAATACTGGATTATAAACACCTGGGTCCGTATTCATAAGCTTCTTAGCAATATCTTAAGTCAAAATTTATCAATATTTTAAACACCCTATTTTATAGTTTTAAGACATTTTCTTCATATTGTTAATAAGGTTATGGATAAATAAAACCAATAGCTAAATGTTTATGCTAATAAAGATGGTTTGTAGTGACCCTGAGAGGTCAAAAAGGATATTAATTTTAAAAATATGTAAACAATTTAAATTTAGACTTAAATACAATTTTCGACTTAAGTTGCTTTATGAAAAGGGCCCAGAGATGTGGCCCTTGATTTAATGGGGGAAAAGCTATTGTTTGCCTTGCCAACACTCTAGCGCCTTCATTTTATATCTTATCTTAACCGAATTTGGTCAGAGTCTTAATAGCAAAAAAGTTTGAAACTTTATTTTGCTTTGTTATTCTGTAGCTACTTCACTTTTAGCTCTACTGACCGAAGTTTTAGCTCTACTGGCCGAATGGGATGGCGAGTTGTCCGTCCGTCGTTAACTTTTGCCGCGTTAAGACGATAGGGATTGCGCATTTTCTATCCGATCTTTACCAAACTTTAACAGATTGTTAATATTAAGGAAAGCTCGGATAAGTTCGAAAACCAGCTATATCGGTCCAGGAGATGCCCTTGAATTATTGAATAATGCAATTGTCAGCCTTGTGAACACTCTAGCACCTTCATTTTGTATTCTATCTTTCCCAAACTTGGCCAGATTGTTGATATCAATGAAAGCTCGGAGCTCGAAGGAGTTTGAAAACCAGCCAGATCGAAGTAACACCGAAGTTATGTCCCTTTTTCAATATTTGGTAATGTATACTGGAAACCCTAGGGGTTGTGTGTTCAAATCTCACTGGAGGCATATTTTTTCCATAAGAAATCTTGGTTTAATATTTTTAATGTATTTACATGTATTTTAAAAAATTTCCTCATAAGAAACCTTGGTTAAATTTTCTTTAATTGCGAACTTTACATGGAGTTATAGGGAAGAACTTCAAAAATCTTCTTCTCTGAAACTACAAGAGATAAAGGTTTAATATGTTTTATTTATTATCAGCTTATGGATCCTCTACCACTTTTGTTCAAATGGTGACCCTGGGATCAAATTTGGCCCTGCCTCAGGGATCACAGTTTTACATAGACTTATATAGGGAAAAACTTCAAAAATCTTCCTTCTCTGAAACTATAAGAGCCAACGGTTTAATATTTTGTATTTACCATAGACTTATTGTCCTCTACCAAGTTTGTTCAAATGGTGACCCTGAGGTAAAATTTGGCCCCGCCCCATGCGTCACAGTATGATTCCAAGGTCACCATTTGAACAAACTTGGAACAGTTTATAGTACATGCAAAATATTAAACCTTTGGCTCTTTTAGCTTCGGAGAAACAGATTTTTTAATTATTTTCCTATTTAAGTCTATGTAAAATTGTGACCCCGGACGGTGCCAAATTTGATCCCAGGGTCACCATCTAAGGATCATCCATGTGAAGTTTGGTCAAAATTAGCCAAGCAGTTTCTGAAGAGAAGTCGTTAACGACGACGGAAGGACGGACGGACGAACGGACGGACGACATACGACGAGTGATCCCAATAGATCACCTTGAGCATTCGGCCCACTCCCAATGGACACAGTATAACCACTAGAGCGATACAGGCCCTCTTGTTCATCTGATCTTGACCAAACTTTTTTCAGAAGATTAATGCAACAACTACAACGAATTCGACGGCGCACCATCGCAAAATACCCACGTTTTCTTCACACAGGTCAATTCCCTTTAACCCTGTATCCATCTTACATGTAATTGTTTTGGTCGTTCTTTGATCAGATCAGAAATAGTATTATTTATGCTTTTCTGTATACATGTATGACACTGTAAATGAATAATATTTTTAAGGGTATTTGTGTATTTGAACTTCTGACCTCTATCCTATGGTGACCCTGGAGCAAATTATACTGATATTCCGAAAATCATTACAATTTATTGAGAAAGAAAAATAAATATTTGACCGAATTTACCTCTTTCTCCCACTCACATCATACCACCATCTCCCCACACACCAAGCCCAACGGTAGTATATACTACTGTAATCCCCTTCATCAAAATAAAATTGACACCTAGTTACCCTCCATTAACCCCCTCCAACCCCAAGGAAGACGTCCGAGTTTTAAATAATATATCATTTGACATGATGTTTATCTCTTAAATAGACGACTATTATACCAATTAATGTGCAAAAGTATGCAAAAATGACACTGTAATTGAATTATTAGTGTATTTGATGCCCCTCCCTCCAGGCCCCACCGATGACGTAGGAGGAAATAAATGTATATATCATCATAGTGTTATTCTGTAGATATGTGTTATTATGTATATGTGTTATTGTGTATATGTGTTATTGTGTAGATTTGTGTTATTGTGTAGATATGTTATTATGTAGATATGTGTTATTGTGTAGATGTGTGTTATTGTGTTGATGTGTTATTGTGTAGATGTGTTATTGTGTAGATATGTTATTATTCAGATATGTGTTATTGTGTAGATATGTGTTATTGTGTAGATGTGTGTTATTGTGTAGATGTGTTATTATGTAGATGTGTTATTGTGTAGATATGTGTGTTATTATTCAGATGTGTTATTGTGTAGATGTGTGTTACTGTGTAGATATATGTTATTGTGTAGATGTGTTTTTGTGTAGATATGTGTTATGTAGATGTGTTATTGTGTAGATATGTGTGTTAATGTTTAGATATGTGTTATTGTGTAGATATGTGTGTTATTATTCAGATAGGTGTTATTGTGTAGATATGTGTTATTATGTAAATGTGTTATTGTATAGATGTGTTGTTATGTAGATGTGTTATTGTGTAGATATGTGTTATGTAGATGTGCTAGTGTGTAGACATGTGTTATTGTGTAGAAGTGTTATTGTGTTGATATGTGTTATTCTGTTTATGTTATTGTGTAGATGAGTGTGTGTGTGTGTTATTGTGTAGATGATATTGTGTAGATATGCGTGTTATTATGTGGATGTGTTATTGTGTAGATATGTTATTGTGTAGATATGTTATTGTGTAGATATGTTATTGTGTAGATATGTGTTATTGTGTAGATATGCGTGCTATTGTGTAGATGTATTATTGTGTAGACATGCATCATTGTGTGGATGTGTTATGTAGATGTGTTATTGTGTAGATACGTGTTATTGTGTAAATATGTTATTATGTAGATATATGTGTTATTATTCAGATATGTGTTATTGTGTAGATATGTGTTATTGTGTAGATGTGTGTAACTGTGTAGATATATGTTATTGTGTAGATGTGTTATGTAGATGTGTTATTGTGAAGATATGTGTGTTAATGTGTAGATGTGTTATTGTGTAGATATGTGTTATTATTCAGATATGTGTTATTGTGTAGATATGTGTTATTATTCAGATATGTTATTGTGTAGATATGTGTTATTGTGTAGATGTGTGTTATTGTGTAGATATATGTTATTGTGTAGATGTGTTTTTGTGTAGATATGTGTTATTGTGTAGATGTGTGTGTTAATGTGTAGATATGTGTTATTGTGTAGATATGTGTGTTATTATTCAGATAGGTGTTATTATGTAGATATGTGTTATTGTATATATGTGTTATTATGTAAATGTGTTATTGTATAGATGTGTTGTTATGTAGATGTGTTATTGTGTAGATATGTGTTATGTAGATGTGCTAGTGTGTAGACATGTGTTATTGTGTAGAAGTGTTATTGTGTAGATATGTGTTATTGTGTAGATGAGTGTGTGTGTGTGTTATTGTAGATATGAGTGTTATTATGTGGATGTGTTATTGTGTAGATATGTGTTATTGTGTAGATATGCATGTTATTGTGTATATATGCGTGCTATTGTGTAGATGTGTTATTGTGTAGATGTGTGTGTGTTATTGTATAGATGTGTTGTTATGTAGATGTGTTATTGTGTAGACATGTGTTATTCTGTATATATGTTAGTGTGTATATGTGTGTGTTATTGTGTAGATGTGTGTTATTGTGTAGATATGCATGTTATTATGTAGATGTGTTATTGTGTAAATATGTGTTATTGTGGAGAAATGTGTGTTATTATGTAGATGTGTCATTGTCATGTGTTATTGTGTAGATGTGTGTGTGTTATTGTGTAGATGTGCGTGTTATTATGAAGATGTTATTGTAGATGTGTGTGTGTGTGTGTGTGTGTTATTGTGTAGATAAATGTTATTGTGTAGATATGCGTGTTATTATGTAGATGTGTTATTGTGTAGTAATGTATTTATGTAGAGGTCTTATTGTGTAGACGTGTTATTGTGTAGATGTGTTATTGTGTAGAAATGTGTGTTATTATGTAGATGTGTCATTGTTATGTGTTATTGTTATTGTGTAGATGTGTTATTGTGTAGACATGTGTTATTGTGTAGATATGTGTGTTATTATGAAAATGTTATTGTGTAGACGTGTTATTGTGTAGATGTGTTATTGTGTAGATGTGTATGTGTTATTATGAAGATGTGTTATTGTGTAGAAATGTGTTATTGTTTAGATGTGTTATAATGAAGATGTTATTGTGTAGACGTGTTATTGTGTAGATGTGTGTTGTGTAAATGTGTTATTGTGTAGACATGTGTTATTGTGTAGATGTGTGTGTTATTATGAAGATGTTATTGTGTAGACATGTGTTATTGTGTAGATGTGTGTGTGTTATATAAGAGTGATGAGTGATTTTCTTAAAAAAAAGGTTAAATATGATGTCTCCGTCTGTCGGTCTCCATCCGTTATGCCCTTGTGGACTTCCTGCTCCTAGAAGGTTGGAGATATTAAAAATCTGTCTTGCAGTAAAGCTGATTAATTCAAAAGGTTTTCATTTAAGATAAGAAACTTGACCTTGAAGGTTGACTCAGCATTTTGTCTGAAAATGGCTTGTTGTTGGAACTCCTTTCAAACCATTTGTGGTAAGAAAATGGCTTGTGGTCGGAACTCTTTCCAGACCATTGAAGGTAAAAAAGCTGGAACTTTATGGGAGGCTTGTTGAGGATGAGATGATGTCATTAAAAGGCTGTAATTTGATCTTTACCATCAAGGTCAAGGTCAGGACTTTGTCTTTTGACTGAAAATGGCTTGTCGACGAAACTCGTTCCAGACCGATGGAGGTAAGATGAAACTTTGCAGGAACCTTATCGAGGATGAGAGGATGTCAATAAATGTCAGTCTGAAATTTGACCTTCACCATCAAGATCAAGGTCATGACTTGAGGTATCACTGAGGTATCCAAAATGTGGATATATTGTGATGGCTCGCATCGATTTGCTCTGATATGAATTCAGTTCTGTTTCCCTTAACTTATCGTTATGCAGAAGATGAGCCAAATGTTGTTGCTGTTGCACCCATTTAGACATATTTCAGTTCATGTGCGTCAATTTCTTTCTTTGTGTTTAACATCATTTTTCAGCACATTTTAGGCTATGTATGATCTGGAATGAAAATTGAAAATATAGGGCCCTGGTATGATGGTCGATTTTTTTTGTGGTGGAGGCAGACCACCCACTTTTCCTGGGTAGGAGTACTGTACACCTCCTGCCATCCGTAAAAATTGACTTTGATACTTACAAGTTGAGCCCCCAGTGAGATTCAAACCTGCAGCGGCGAGAGGTGAAAATGTGTACAACGTAACATTGTTAACCCCTCGACCATGGAGGCTCTTGTCATGTGTATCAAAGCGGGACATTTAATGTGTATGGCGGACATTTAATTCCACGGAAATCTTTTGTATTCTATATACGTACCTACCATTTAGCTTTTACGGTAAGTACAGATTAGAAAATCATAAGAGCTACGATTCTCACAGCTGCACATTCTGAGAGAGTCTATGATTTCTAAATATCATTTTAAGGAAATAATAAGAAAAGAAAATGCAACACAAACCAAACATGTTATTTATAGTTTAATCTTCCTAAGCACGTACAAAAGCATTTATTTATCAATAAAATGTGTCATACAGTTTCAAAATACATCTACCAGTTAGCTATAAGCATCTTATTTTTATAACTAGAAGGGTGTTACATGGAACGCTTGTGTCACCTGTCAAGTACTTATTTCAGCAAGGATAATCTAAGGTTTGAAGACAGGGGGTGCAATCCTTCATGAAGTAATGTGTACTGAGCAGTTTGTTTTTTAAACTGTTAAAGTTTATGAAAAAAGGGGTTTAACTCTGCATTTAATTGTTGAAGTTTATGAAAAAAGGGGTTTAATTCTGCATTTAATTGTTGATGTTTATGAAAAAAGGGGTTTAACTCTGCATTGGATAATAAATAAGGAAGAACTGTATAAAGTGTGACAGACGACAACTGACGATGGACAAAGTAAAGTGAACCCTAAGTATATGCCATGCTATGTAGGCAACACAATAAACAGTATACTATAAATGTACATTATTATATAAAATGTAGTAAAATACTGAAAATAAAAATATACATTAAAGGAAAACACAGCAATTTTGAAGTAATTTTCAAGAATTAAAATCAGTATATTAATGCAGTATCATTTCAACTTTAAACAACCTACTTGCGCATATAATGTAATATCGAGTGTTTGGAATGTTTCTTCATTATTCTCCCTTAGGTTTCAATATATTATTCATGCAATATAATCAACAAGAATTAATATGTAAAAAAAATCAAACTATTCCAATAATTATGTAGAATATTTTCAAATAAGCAGTTTATGTAGAAAAACTACCGTAACAGAGAATTCTGCAAGTAAAAGAATTATATATCAAGACTGCCGTGTATCCCTTTAACTAATAACAATTCAGAAAACATATAATATCCGACCAAACTGTAGTTTTAGTGATACACCTCACCTGTCTTTGAGTAACTACAGAAACTGTTCATATGTGTATATAATTAGAAATGTGTCCATGGGACGCGGATGCCCCCTATGAAAACAATCCGCGGAAAATTTTAAATTTGAAGGAAAATGGGCCGTAACTCCCGTAATACAAAGTCGATTTTGACACGGAATCAATATGCACATCTAGAAATCATAGGTGAGCATCCTGTAAAGTTTCGAAACAATCGGTTGGAAACTGTGGGAGGAATTGATTTGAATTGAATGTTGTTTAATGGCTCATCAACACAGTATAGGTTATTTAGAGCCGCCCCAGAGAGAGGGGAAGTATACATAGGAATCCGGGAACCGTGCCCTACTCTTATTATCAAATAGATTCCTATGGTTCATTAACGTGCTCGGAGGATAGATCGATACACGGGACCGCCCAGTTTACGTCCCCATCCTACAGACGAGGCTAAGGGAAAGTGTCTTGCCCAAGAACACACCGACGAAACTCGGCGACACCATGGAGGATTGAACCAGGGGCCTACGGTTACAAATCCGCCGCGCTACCGACTGCGCCACGCCGAGGAGATAGACACACAAAGATATTTAAACGTAAAATTCAAAGAAAGAAGATAATACATGGTCGCTTTTGACGCCGAATCGATATGCACATTCTGACATCAGATGTAAGCATCCTTTAAGTTTCGAACAAATACCGGTAGTTGAAAATTGTGGAAGGAGATAGACACACATACTTTTCGGAATGGACACTCGGACGGACATGGCTAACGTTATATGCCCCCTAATCAATCGGTGGTGGGGCATAACAAGCTACACTTACACTCAATTGTAACAAAAACAACATGAATACATTTTGTTCATGTAAGTAAATAGAACTTGCACTACCTAGAAAGATATAAAATTATATTTACAATTACAATATAAAGTAACGCTTATATAAACAGTACACATTCAGTAGTTATAATGTTATCTGGCTGTATTTTCATGTTCAGTAGTTATGTTATCTGGCTGTATTTTCATATTCAGTAGTTATCATGTTATCTGGCTGTATTTTCATATTCAGTAGTTATCATGTTATCTGGCTATATTTTCATATTCAGTAGTTATCATGTTATCTGGCTGTATTTTCTTATTCAGTAGTTATCATGTTATCTGGCTATATTTTCATATTCAGTAGTTATCATCTTATCTGGCTATATTTTCATATTCAGTAGTTATCATGTTATCTGGCTATATTTTCATATTCAGTAGTTATGTTATCTGGCTGTATTTTCATATTCAGTAGTTAACATGTTATCTGACTGTATTTTCATATTCAGTAGTTATCATGTTATCTGGCTGTATTTTCATATTCAGTAGTTATCATGTTATCTGGCTGTATGTTCATATTCAGTATTTATCATGTTATCTGGCTGTATTTTCTTACATGCCTGACGATGCTATACTTGTTAACATGGCTCTTAATATGCAGCCAGACAATGTAAACCCTGATCAGCCTGCGAGTAACTCTCAGGTTGATCTGGGTTTACACTGGATGCAAAGGCTGTTGTAGTCACCCTTAGCGGGCTAAGAGATAAAGGTTAGAAGCAACTTGATTGGATAAAAGATTTTCTTAACAACAGATACCAAAGAGTCAACTCAAATGGTAAATTCTCAAAATAGGGAAAAGTCTACAGTGGTTTGCTCCAGTATAGGTGTTTTAGGACCAATGAAAAAAGAGAAAGACATTAAAGGGACTTAATTATAGCTGTGCTTTTATTTGCAGCAAATTTCATGCAGTCTTCATGAGTGGTTCTTAGCAGTGATTTAAGTCTCTGCTTTAAGCTACAGCCTAGACAATGAAAAATAAAGACAAAATTTAGTATCTTTAAAATCCATGCAGAGTTATGGTTCTTGCACTCTTCACCCAGTCTTATTGTACTTTTTATTTGTACAAAGTTTCATGAAATTATCTCCAGTTATTTGAATGTAATAGTCCACCAGACAAGAATATATCAATGGAACTATGGTATGGACAAAAATGCTTGACCTACACCTGTGACCTTGAAATTTGATACAAGACTGCAATATTACGTCTGTGCCATAAATCATGCCTTGATTTTGCTCATTGTTAGGCATCTAGAATGTTCAAATCAAGCTTGGTAATCATCCTAAACTGCTTACTAGTTACGGCTATTCCATTAAAACATAATCGGGACTCTAGGAAGGCAATTTAATAATAAACAATTTAATCTATGGGTGAACCCTATTTTCCGAAATTTGGTTCATTGATTTTGGGTGGGTGTTTAATTTCAACAGTGCCTTCCTGGAGTCAAATGTATGTTTAATGGAATGACCATTAACACAAGCTAACATAGCTGGATTTTATACTATTCAAAAATCAAGGGCAAAAACTCTGTAATGCGCTTTTTTCTCATTGTCGATCTTGTCCAAGATTTTAATAAAATAAACCCTTAAATCTTTTTAAAATCCTCCGAGATCAAACAAACTTTCAGACCAAATTTGGTGAAATTCTAATATGTTACTAAAGTTATTTTGTTCACAGAAATGCAGAACAATGGACAAAGCACCATCGTATAAGATCGGCTGGCCTTGGGTCAGTGGAGCTTAAAACTGCATTTATATACACCTAGCTTCTGAGTCACATACAGTATAACACAGGTGTAAATTATGCTCACTAGAGAAATGCTACCATTTGTTCTGTGTATTCATAATTTTCCAAAATGTTGAGATTTTACCTTATTTTAACTAGGTGATAAAATGTGTTACTCGGTTTTTATCCTTAGGTTATATAGTAAAATAAAAATCTTTGGCAGAGTAAAAAGATGACAATTTTCAAGATTTAATTTTGAAACATACATATATTGAATCAATGTACATAAATCTGCATAAATTATGCAGGGTTTTAAAATAATCACACTGTAAATACCTTAATTATAAAAGTAAACTTGGTTGAACATCTAGGATAAAGACCGAGTCTATCACCTACCAGAATTTAGAGGTATGTCAGATTTCTGGTCACTGATTGGTCAGTTTTATTTTGATTTAGTTTATTTTGATGACGCTTTATCTAAATTATGAATACAATGGCTACATAACACTGAACGGTGCAAGCCAATGTTTATGTTATATTGATCCCTAATTCTTTCATACTATCACGTTTCATTATAAATTGTAAATATAAACTTAAATAAAATCTCACTGAAACATTGCACTAAACATCTTTAAGTTTAATTTGGCAGTTATTTTACATTAAGTGCCCATATTTCAATAATAACTACTCATAAACATTTACCAAATTCATTTTCATATATTTTCTTGTGTTGTATAAAATTGTAGGCTTGTTACACTACTTCTTTAATAAATAAACTACTACTATTACTACAACATTATTATCACAGTCCAAAGAAGTATCTGACAGGGGGCCCTGGTATATCCTCCTGTTCCATTGACTCAAACGACACTACCAGGTCCATGTATTTTGTACCAGATCCCGGCTTAAGCAGCTTTACCATTCTGAAAATACGAAAATAACTGAATTGGATTGCATAGTTGCGACAACAGCTAAGGTCATAAGGCGACTTTCCAGCTTCCATTGTTGTAGGAAGACCCCAGGTGCCCATCTCGGCAATTTCGTGCACGCGCGGTCAGAAGCTGGCTGGATAGCTTCCTCACATAAAGATTGCTGGTCCCATTAGGGCTCGAACCCACATCGGCGAGGGGCAAGGGATATCTAATAAGAGAACTAACGTCCCCGAGTAGAAAGTAAATAAAGCCATCATTTTAAACTTGACTTAATTCCATAGAACAAAAAGAATAAACACCATACAGACGTTTATCACCATTACTTAAAAATCCTCCACTTTTGATTGGTTAAGATCCAAGGTCATGAGCATACAAGGTCAGCTCATACAACCCGCTGGCGACCAGTAATAAGCCGACGTAATGATATTGTAAGAAATTCGAAGAAGATGATACATATGCATGAAGTAGGAGAGATTAATTTTTTCCGGGTGTAAATCCTGGTTTTATTTATTTATTTCTAATATGTATCCATCCACGAAAACTGAAGACACATTTACAAATCTTTCAATTTAATAATTTTTTAAAAAAACTTGATATTTTTCAGTTTATGCGAATGCTTCTGTGATTCAATATAAGCGCATGCTTCATCAATCTTTCCTCAAAGCGAGGAAGAACGGCCGGTCTGGCAAATATATATTTTCATTCAAATCATTTTGAGAATCCCGAAAATGTCAGTTTGCAAAAACTGTAAACTGCAAAGAACTGTCAAAGCTTTGGTAGATATAGGTACATCGCGCACCAAAACATCGTGAACAGCCCAACTTACTAGCCTCGGTCACCCAGCCCACTTCTGATTTCTTCGTTACGCTATTCTACATGGATCCAGAACCAGAGCCTGGGGGAAATAGGACGTTTGAAATCGCCCCAACATTTTGGGCGATTTTTTAGAGATTCAACGAGACTTTCAAACAACACATCTTTAAGTTAATTTAATAATAATTTCTTCTTTTTAACTTTATATGAAAAGCAGCAAGTGATGTTAAAAAGTTTGACTGATGCATCAACATTTGACGTTGTACGTTTGTTTACAACACGACGTCACGCAAACGTCAACTTTATGCGCGTGAAAAAAATGCGCGAATAAATTGTGCTAATCGCTAGTGGGCGCTTTAATTGGCCTAATCTGCCCAGACCGCTATCTGCAAGACATATGCATGATACGGTCTAGCTGGCTGAGACTACCCAACTTACGTGTGAGGAAGTCTCTTCTCGTGTCCCGGCATAAATGGAGCATACGCCATCTTCACCCCACGTCCTACCATCGTTACATCATAAGCATGTTTTGCCTGAAATAAAGTTTTATTGCATTAATAGCTTTTCTCAATTTACTATAGATTCCCACACACAAGGTGTAGTAACATACTGCAACAAGTTCATTGCAAGACTATCTAATCTTCTTCTTTATTTAAATGTCATAATGATAGTCTTGCAGTGAACCTTCATGCTGTCATGGAGATATAAGTTTCTTTGAAGTTTGAAAGCTGTATGGCTTTTGGTACCTGATTAATGGACTTTTGGACCATTATGTAAAGTAGTTTTGGCGATACAAGTTTATATGCAAACTTTAACCCGGATGCAGATGACGCAGATGACAATCAAGTGATGATAATAGCTCTTTTTTTCTCTGAATAAGTCAAGCTAAAAATATTCTGGAGTTTGGACATTGACCTGCATTATATGAAGAAGACTAATCAGATATTGATAACAAGTTAAATACAAAACAATGGCTAATATTTACATTCACTTTATACTTTCTATTGAGCTAACTACTCACACGTCCGATGTACCTCGATAGAAAATGGCTATTCTATGGTATGAAAATACACCTTTCAATATTTAGCTTCCCTGCCCTTATTTATCATTACCAACCTCCCAGGGCACGTTATTGTTGGTACTATAGCAAATGGGAAATAATTTAAACAAATGATTTGCAAATTGTTGAAGGTTTTGAATGGAAGAAGTGAATGAACCATGAAGTGCTATATAGAATGTGTCATTCGCTACCGGTGTTCCAAACCATTTAAAGCTGAATATTTGCAAATCAAATCTTAACTACGTGCAAAATAAAATGTAAATAAACACAATTATTAAACCTTGAAATGGTCGAGGAAGTTTTGGAGTGTGTAGTTGGCGTGACCCTGCACCTCCCATCTATCCCAGTTGGTGAACGACAGGCCTTCACTGAAACAATACATGAATATAAGGAGTAAAAAAAAGGCATTACAATGCTGGACATTAATAGTCCATATTGCTAGTTAGACAGCCCAGAATGTGAACTAGCTTGTCCTGTGAATGAATGAAGCAACGATGGATGAGATTTTGAAATTGAGAAAGCTAGGACATATACTTCCACAACAATGCATTAGCTACTGAGATGGTGAAAATACAGCTCACAAATCGGATGAAAACAAAAACATTATTAACAATTTTAATGTAACTGGCAAAAATCCTAAACTCGGAGCAACTGGCGTAAAAAAAGTGAATATTATATTAAATAGTGCATAACCCTTCGCAAATGAAGTCAAATGATGTTAAATTGTCAGAAATGTGACATCATTTAGCTTATTTCAATGTGTTTCTCAGAAAAACTGTCAAAAACAATGAAATGCATCAGAAGCAAGTTAACAAGTATTACATTTTTGACTTTTGCGACAGTATCTCAGTCATTTAACGATGGCAATTTGTGTTTAATGGCCACCGTAAAGCGTCTTTAGTGACCATAACTTCCGACAATTAAACTGGTACAGTTGCAAAATACAAAATGTCAACATAGTTAATCCTATACTGTTTTAGTTCTCTGACAGTCATAGTCCTTATAACTGGCAGTGCCTTTTTACAGTCAAGACAAGCTTACTTGATAACCGTCCTCTCTGCATGTCCTGGCTCAGAAAACAACATAACTGGCAGTGCCTTGATGGATTATATATTTACAGTCAAGACAAGCTTACTTGATAACCGTCCTCTCTGCATGTCCTGGCTCAGAAAACAACATAACTGGCAGTGCCTTGATGGATTATATATTTACAGTCAAGACAAGCTTACTTGATAACCGTCCTCTCTGCTGGTCCTGGCTCAGACAACAACATAACTGACAGTGCCTTGATGGATTATATATTTACAGTCAAGACAAGCTTACTTGATAACCGTCCTCTCTGCATGTCCTGGCTCAGAAAACAACATAACTGGCAGTGCCTTGATGGATTATATATTTACAGTCAAGACAAGCTTACTTGATAACCGTCCTCTCTGCTGGTCCTGGCTCAGACAACAACATAACTGACAGTGCCTTGATGGATTATATATTTACAGTCAAGACAAGCTTACTTGATAACCGTCCTCTCTGCTGGTCCTGGCTCAGACAACAACAACATAACTGACAGTGCCTTGATGGATTATATATTTACAGTCAAGACAAGCTTACTTGATAACCGTCCTCTCTGCTGGTCCTGGCTCAGACAACAACAGTGCCTTGATGGATTATATTTTTACAGTCAAGACAAGCTTACTTGATAACCGTCCTCTCTGCAGGTCCTGGCTCAGACAACAACATAACTGGCAGTGCCTTGATGGATTATATTTTTACAGTCAAGACAAGCTTACTTGATAACCGTCCTCTCTGCAGGTCCTGGCTCAGACAATAACATAACTGGCAGTGCGAGGTTGAGGAAACAGTTGCGGTATTTGTCCAGTGGTAAACCTTCAACGACCTTCACTAACTCTACAGATACCTTAAAATAAAGAAAAACACCTCTTTTTTAAATGTTTTTTACAAGTCACGACAAAATTGTCTTATCATCAAAATACATTGTACAACGTTATATCAGATTTCAAATTTACTGATTATACTAGCCGATAATTTGGGATAATGTTTAGAGCTGAATATGATGTTAGCACTATGTTGTTTAGGTCTTATACTTGAAATTCATTGTATATTTTAAATGGAATCGGGTGTAAAATGTTAAAATTAATCCTGGTGTGGAACCTAGGTAAACACGTTACTGTGTAAAATTAATTTCCTTCTATTACCCTTTTACCCGCTAAGCGCGACTATAAAATCCTTTGCGTCCATTGTAAATCCAGATCAGGCTGTGAGTAACTTGCAGGGTTTATAATATCAGGATTTACAACGTCCGTCTGCTGACATTTTCCCCAAAACACCCCTTTGTCACATAAATGGATGGTCTTAATTCAAAGAAAGAACAGTCCATTATATATATGTAGCGGGTTAAGGATTAAATAAGGAGTCATGTTAGGGCTTGTTCATTAATATGTAGACCGGTCAGGCTCTTTAGACTAGAAAATATATATCAATTTTAAATCATTGTGATAAACATTTGTGTGGAAGTTTCATGAAGGGTCAGTACTTCGAAGTTATGACAAGACATGACTGTTTTGGACGGACGGACAAACAAATGGTAGGTGCGATTACCTCCTTCTGGAGGCATAAAAAGTATGGTAACCTAATTTTGGTACAAATGTATAGTTCTCATTGAGATGTATCTGTGTACGAAACCTGAAAGGTCTAGGTAGAAATGAAGCTTATCAAAAACTTTCACCAAGGTGTGATGGAAGGACGGATGGACAAGTGGACAGAAAGACGGACAAAGGGTAATATATTTAAGCCCCTCTACTATCATAGTGGCAAGGCTAAAAATATGTAGAGTGTAAATAAATGATAGCGCAATAAATCTCACTAGAGACTAG
>JAWPHD010014702.1:0-59604 GCA_037043455.1 Cyrtodaria siliqua | reverse complement strand
TCTTAATAAACAACTTTTACGAGTATGACTATCTTACTATACTTTGACAAAGATGTCTTTTACTTTAAATCAGCATAAATATTGTATTCAACATGAAAAACTCTATACATTAGTATTTATAAAAACAAATCTGTTTTTCTCATTCTGGCAGAGCCTCAGGTTTTAGATTACTTTCTCCTGCATAAATTGAAAACAATCTTGAACCATTTAAATTATTTACCAAATCAAACCTGCACATTTTCTTTTTAGCTTCAGTATTTGTATATGATGTATATAATGCATGTCTCTTTAAAATTTAATTGTCACCTTTATTTTCTTTTTTTTCCTTTTTTTATATTGTAAACCTGTGTAAGTATGTAAATTAGAGGGCCAGATGGAAGATTAGTTCACAAACTAAATGTGTTACCCTCAATAAATAAAGTCTACTATTTTATTATTATTATACAACTGCACCCTTCCCTGCTATCAGCTCCCCTCCAAAAAATGTTCTTCTTTGAAACCACAAGGCACAGAGCTTTCATGCTTATGGTCCTCCGTCTACCAAGTGACCCTGGAGTCAAATCTGGTGCTGGCCCAGAGGTCACAGTTTAACATAGAGTTTTATAGAACATCTTAAATAAATCTTCTCTGAAACTACAAGAGCTAGAGGTCCAATATGTTGTATGAAGCATAAGCCTAGTTTATTTCTGTACGATATATGGTGGAAAACACAAGAATGATATTTGATGTTATGCAATTTGCAGAGGAAAATAATTTACCCTGCCTCATATTACTTGTAGATTTTGAAAAAGCCTTTGATTCACTTTCATGGGCGTATATCTATAGAGTTTTAACATCTTTAAATTATTTTATAATAATGCCAAGCTATCTGTTAACCAGGGTGGTAATTTATAAACATTTTTTAACATAGGAAGGGGTTGTCGTCAAGGCGATCCATTATCACCATACATTTTTATTTTATGTGCTGAAATTTTAGCAATAAAGATAACACATAATAGTAAGATAAAGGGTTACATGATACATTTTAACAATTACGAATTTAAACGATCACAGTTCGTGGATGACACTTCAGTCACTCTAGACGATTCAGAGACATCGTTCAATGAAACTCTTAATGAATTATTATATAAGCTTTATAAAATTGTATTTACGTTTTATTGTAATAAATGATCTATTTGGGAACCGTGGCAGTAGTATATCAGCCTGCATCTTTTTGGCCATGATTTAAGAGTCTTGTTAATGACTGTTTGGTCAAGTTTCTTCCATTCGTCCTTTAAGGCTTTTTTAAGACCAAGTAGGGTGTTGATTTTTCGCTTCTATATTATTACACACACCAGCCCATGCCATAAATCCGCCTGCGAAGGAATCATGCTTAACAAACTTTAGCTTGTGGCGATCATCAAACCCTTTTCTCATATAAGAAACTCGCCTTCTCCCATAGCTTCCACCTAAGTAAAACATTGCCTCGTCAGATGTCACAAAGTTTTTCCATCTTCCATTGCGTAACTTCATGTACAGCTTCCAAGACCTTTGCCTGCGCTTGGTGATTTGGGTAGTATTGAGTTGGTGTCCCTTGCACTTTTTGTCTCACCTTTTCGAAGAAAAAAATAGGCATAGGTGTTGCGTTTAGGTCATTTTCTCACAAACTGTATGCACTAGACCTTTCAAACTTTGCTTATAGTTGTATCATGGGTGGTACATTGCAACGTGACAAATCAAATGTGGAAGTGACCTTGACCTTCCAAGCAAAGGGCAGATAACTTACTAATTTTTAGGTTCAACGTTTGCGTTTAGGTCACTTTTTCACACACTGTATGCACTAGACCTTTCAAACTTTGCTTATAGTTGTATCTTGGGTGGTACATGGCAACATGACAAAGCAAATGTGGAAGTGACCATGACCCTCCAAGCAAAGGGAAGATAACTTAATTTTTAGGTTCAACTTTTGCGTTTAGGTCACTTTTTCACAAACTGTATGCACTAGACCTTTAAAACTTTGCTTATAGTTGTATCTTGGGTGGTACATCGCAACGTGACAAAGCAAATGTGGAAGTGACCTTGACCCTCCAAGCAAGGGCAGATAACCTTATAATTTTTACCTTCAACTTTGGCGTTTAGGTCACTTTTTTACAAACTGTATGCACTAAGACCTATCAAACTTCGCTTATAGTTGTATCTTGAGTGGTACATTGCAACGTGACAAAGCAAATGTGGATGTGACCTTCACCATCCAAACAAAGGGCAGATAACTTTAATTGTTACATTTACATCACTTTCTCATGAACTAGAATTATGCACTAGATGTTTTAAACCTAATTTATAGCTTAATCTTTGGAAGAAAACATTCTATTTTGACATAGTTGTGTCTTCGGTAGTGTATCTTTTTTTTGGATGCCTGGATTTCATCTATGACCTTGACCTACTTTTTGGAGCTGATGATTTTTGAGCTCTACTGACCAAAGGCCTTCATTTTTCATCCGATCTTTACCAAACTTTACCAGATTGTTAATATCAATGAAAGCTCGCACAAGTTCGAAAACCAGCCAGATCGGACCAATAACAGCAGAGTAATGGCCCTTGATTTAGTTAAAAATGCTACATTTTGCCTCGTTAATACGATAGGGCTTTCATTTTTCATCTGATCTTTACCAAACTTTACCAGATGTTTTGCCCTTTTTTTTTTTATTATTAGTATACCTATATGTTGTTTTTTTTTAATTTTTTTTTTATTTTTTTTTCTAATAGATATATATATATATATATTTATGTTGTTTTTGTTTAAATTTTTTTTTTTTTTTTTTAAATTTTTTTTTTAATTTTTTTTAAATTTTCTTGTTTATTTTTTTTTTTTTTTTTTAATTTTCTGATTTAATATTTTTTTTTTTAATTTTCTTATTTAATTTAATTTTTCTGATTTTTTTTTTTTTTTTTTTAATTTTTTTTTAAATTTTCTGATTTTTTATTTATTGTTTTAATTTTGTTATATATCTTTTTTATTCCCCCGGGGCATATAGTAATCGCACCGTCCGTCCGGATTCTGTCTGTCCGTCATTCCAAAGTTTGTGTCCGGACCGTAACTTCACAACCCCTGCACGGATTTTTAAATAACTTGGCACAAGTGATCACCATAAGACGATGTGTCGCGCGCAAAACCCAGGTCCGTACTTCAAAGGTCAAGGTCACACTTGAAGTTCATAGGTCAAAAACAGATACGTAATTTCGTGTCCGGACCGTAACGTCACAACCCCTGCAGGGATTTTTAAATTACTTGGCACAAGTGATCACCATAACAAGATGATGTGTCGCGCACAAAACCCAGGTCCGTACCTCAAAGGTCAAGGTCACACTTGCAGTTCATAGGTCAAAAACAGGTACGCAATTTCGTGTCCGGACCGTGACGTCACAACCCCTGCAGGGATTTTTAAATAACTTGGCACAAGTGATCACCATAACAAGACGATGTGTCGCGCGCAAAACCCAGGTCTTCAAGGTCAAGGTCACACTTGAAGGTCAAAGGACACTTCCGGGGCATTCATCACTTAAAGTGATATTTCTTGTTTTTTCAAATTTTCTGGTGTTAACGCCGTGTTAGCAGGAAGCATTGCTGTGCCTATTGCATTTTTTTTCTGGTTTTTGATGGAGTTACGGCCCCTTGACATTTTTTTTTAAATGTTTGTCGGTGCTACTCCTCCTAAACGTCCTGTTGGATTTCGACGAAACTTAACAGGAAGCATCGGTAAAGATGTCTAGTTGTGCATATCGCGCTTTTGTTCCAGTTTGCTGATTTATGATGGAGTTATGGCACTTTGACATTTTTACTTTAAAATTTTTATCGGTGCTACTCCTCCTAAACGGCTTGTTGGATTTCTACAAAATTTGGCAGGAAGCCTCAGTATGATGTTTAGTTGTACAAAGCATGGTGTATCAATGAAATTTTGGACAAGTTCGAAAACCAGCTAGATCTAGTTAGTAACGACAGGTCATGGCCCTTGATTTGTTGAAAAATGCTATATTGTATTTACCTCCCACCCCACACCCCCACACCCCTAGTTGTGCAAAGCATGGTGTATCAATGAAATTTTGGACAAGTTCGAAAACCAGCTAGATCTAGTTAGTAACGACAGGTCATGGCCCTTGATTTTGCAATGTTTTAAAAAAACTACTGATGGCAATTTTATGTCGACAACCCTTGATATAAGAGCCGTTTTAGCCAGTAGAGCATCCACAGGTCCTCTTGGGCCTTTTGTTTTTAATAGAATAGCATTTTCTTTTTAAACAAATGCACTTAAATGTCATCTCAGCAAATCGCAAACTCGATTGTTTTTAGTTACTAAAATGTTTAAAAACTTTCATTTAAGCATCATTGACCTTTTTATTTTTAAGTCCAGCCCCCGTTAGGTGAGACATGTGAATCCACGGATTTCTTGTTTTTCTTAATTTAGCATCTAAGATATTTGAAATAACTCTGTTCACTATTCCAACTGAAATTCCCAGCTTAGCTGACATCTCTCTTTGGGTTGGTGGATTGGTCTTTTTGATCATGGAGGCGATTTACTTAACAACAGCAGGTGTGGCTGCAGTTGGCTGTTTTTTTAAAATTTTGCATCACCGTTTTGCGAAAACGACCTGCAGAACTTTGTAATCCAATTTTATGAATGTTATATATATAACCCAAAGAAATCCTATGTCCAATATTTTTCACCATATTTTCAATACTCCTATATGTGTGTTTGGTCTTCAAAAGTCCAATCACTATGCCCTCAACTTCAGGGTCTAGTTTCGGCCTCACCATATTGATTGAAATTCTAGAAACTACATGTACCGATATTACTACACATTGTACTGTAACGGGCAATTCATACATGTTCATTTTATCGTGCTTGCACGGGGAAATCAACATTTTCGTGTTGTTCATAAATAAGTTGAACACCTCTTGTATTTCTGGAAAGATGTCCTTAAAGCATATGTTACTGTCCTGGATTATGATTGTCCTACAGAACACACATTTTTATCCAACCAACTGTTTTATAATCATAATATTTTAGTCGGTGGTGAAGGAATATTTTACAAACCATGATATGACAAAGGAATTTTTTACATAAATGATATTAGACTCTAATCTATGTTAGTGATTCATTTTATTCCATTGAAAAATTTAATAAACTTTATAATGTAAAAGCTAACTTCATGCAATACAGTGGACTCATTGCATCTATAAAGTCATTTGCAAATAAATTCAACATTAAAACATATACTAAAAGAATAGCATTATTCCAAGCAATATCCAACCTATTTTGAAAAATTAGAAAGGATCCCATGACATGTATCTAATCCTAAACAAAAACTTGGATCAACCAACTTCCAAAGCCAAATGGGAAGAGACGTATCATATAGAAAATGAAACCCGGAAAGAAATTTATATAGCTCCCTTCAAATGTGCACAGATTAGAACATTACAATGGTTCCAAATACGAATTAACATAACGTACAAATTAACCACAGAATACTTCCTACTGGAAGTCCATAACTCATATGCTTTGGGCAGAAACACAATCGCTACTCATCAAACTTAAACTTTGACTTTTAACAACATTGACATATCATTAGTAGAAGAATCATTTATACTTAATATTGGAAATAAATTTTCCTCTGCAGAGCTATACATGTATACATGTACTTCTAGAAACCAAATATTGTATTTTCTCTGCCAAGCATTTGCAAAGCCCATTATGCATTGAGGCTCTTAAAAATAGAATTAAAAAATAAAATCTTATAAGTGTCTTCAGTGCATTGCAACACAAACTAATAAGCTTGCTGTGTTTGACAATATATGGAATGAACTCAAACTCATAATGAATGAGTTTTTTGTTGTTGTTTTTTGTTCAGACAACCTGCATCTCAGAAATTCTTGTGTTTACCAAGGCACATGCATTCAATAACAAATACAATTATTTTTTTAGTTATTGTAATGTTAATGATGACAGCTAGTTCTTGTAGATCTAAGTGGTTTGAAACTTATGGAGATTGATGGAATGATAAAAACACTACATTTTGTGTTATACTATTTGCATTTTTTTTTTTTTTTTTCTTCTTTTTTGTAAATTTAAATATTCTGTGTAGGCATCTTTTTTATTGTTTTGAACAAAAAAAAAACATTCCCAAAGATGACATGGTAAATCAAAACATACAGGTCTGGATATATTTTCTTTTGATTTTTTATATCATTATTTTATACATAATATTGTACATAATAATTTCTGAACATTGTATGTTTACTTCGCCGACCCCTGCTCCACCTATTATGGGGAGAATTAATGGGCCACTGAAAAGTGAACTAAAAAACATTTAGCTGAATCTGCACATGAACATGTACAACTTGAAAACAAATGAAAATGATTCTGGTACTAGTTTTGATGGAGTAAAGTTCATACATGAAACTGCATCACAACAAATTTAACGACTCCTATTTAAATATTTATAATTAGTGCTACGTCATAATAATTGAGTAGGAGATCTAATTTAAGATTTGTGATATTAATGTGTTCTAGTATCATTTCAATATGATTTTGGATTTTTTCTGCTTATATACTTTTGAAAGTATTCGAATGTAAGAACTGGACCCAACAATGTTAGAACTGGACCCAGTTTGCCCGACTTCACTTGGAACTAAAGTTCGGGCTTCAGTTTTAGTGTAAGAGAACATGGATAAAACGGTCACTTTTACATTATCTAATAAAACTGTGATTAGTACGATTTACAAACCCTATAACAGTTTTGAAACATCTTTGTTGATTGGTCAGAAGTTTACAATCATGTTGTTCGGAACTATAGTTTGGACCATGCTCTAAAGCCTTATTAGAATCTATAGTCATGATCTACTGAACTATAGTTCCAAGTGAAGTTGGCCATTATTAGAACTGGGCCCAGCATTGTGAAAACTGGATCCAGCTTTTTGTTTCAGTGACCAGAGATGCTCATTCTGTTTTAAATCACTCATTGTTTTGATTGCTTCATCTTCAATTTGTTCAATTTTTGTTGTTTTACTGTTTTATTTTCTATTGTTTTGTTTTTCATAAGTTTCGTGAGTCAGAACATGATATCAAAATATATTTGAAGGGTTCAGCTATTGACATCTAAATTGCACTAGTAAAAAGTACATGTATGCTATTTAGTTCGGCTATTTTGGAAACAGCGTTTGGTTCTTTACATGAAGATGATTATTATATATACAGTTGGTTATTATATAATACTATATTTACACACGCTCAGAGAATTAGCATAAATAATTGTATGCAAACCTGCCTTGTGGCCCTGTTGTGAATAGCTGAGGCATATTTTTATCACCCATGCTGAATACCGGTTTTCTTTTTATTTACTGTGCTTCATTGTTTATTTTTCAATCTTGTCATCAATAATATAAGCCTATTATATTTAAATATAAACATGTTGCCATGTTTTGGGTGGTAACCGCATGGTTATAACTACTCTTTTCACTATATTTTTAGCGAGATAAACGGTTATATACTGAAAGGAAAAAGAAACACAAAAAAATGCATATACTTCACTATTATATACACCTAATTCCACGTAATATTCCAAATATATCTCAATGTGTTTTGTACATAAAGGGGCTACAATTAATTACAGAAAGGACAACTCTGTCATGTAGTAGACCTTTTAATCAAAGTATACTTTGTTACACAAAATTCATAAACGTTGAAGTTTCGCTTGAAAAAGTCAAGCCATTTCAGTCTTGTGTTTAATGTTAAGAGATTGCAAATTGTTTAGGCCTATGTTTGCTCACCTGCTTGAGCCAAATGTGCATTCTGTCCATAATGAAACTTTAAAGGGGTAACCATTGTTGTGTTCGGTGCTGTTTAAACCTTCTTTCTGAAAGGACAGGCCTAATGTCGCCTGTACCATTCGATTAGCAGTAGCATATTAACATACAATATACAGCAGAAATACCCATTATGCATTTCTTTTTCCTTTCAGTATATTAATTATGACTGTTTAATATGATACAAAATAAATGATGTATTTTTCCCCAGGTTAAATGCAATCAAACCAGTTAAAGGCTCAAACAATTTGAAGGCACTATCCATGTATCATATCTTTACAACTTTAATGTATTTGAGAATTTCAATAAAAATGTGCAATTGCATAGTTTGGGATTATAAGAATCTTTCATGGGTATCCGGTGAAGATAGGGAAATCCAACCCCCTGTATAAGTGTTTTTATCGGAACCGAGGCTCTGCCGAGGTTCCGACTGAGCCGAGGTTCCGATTAAAACACTTATACCGAGGGTTGGAATTCCCTATCTGAACCGAATACCCATGATAGATTCTTTTTCTTGCATAACAGAGACATGTTGTGCGTTGACGTCGCCAGCTACTAATGTTTTGCATGTTTTCCTGCATACTAGATGTTGGTGCACGCGTGAATTTTATCTCGACCCTAGGGTGAGATGGAAATATCTCTTGCCCCGGTAAAATGACGGATATCCTATGCAAGAAATAGTTGGTATACTGTGGGATTATTCCCCTTGTATTATGAACTACCGGTACTCTGTGATATTAACCAATATCTATGGCAAGAGTTAATACTAAAATAAACCAAATATCTTCACAAAACAACAACAAATCTATTGTAAAATAACGACGAACAATTGAAAAGTCCAAACTTAATTTATATGCAAGCAGAATCGACTTCAAAATGAAACTGGATTAATTAATCTAGGTGTTTATTTTGAAATTTGATAAATACCTCAAGATTGTCGTACGCCCTTTTAAAATGCAATTTTTAGCCGGGTTTTTGAAAAAAATAATTGGCTTATTGATGTAAATATACGTTTCATTAACCTTTTGTTTAAGTTTCGGGAGATGGGTGCAAATTTATTAGCTCTACTGATCAGAGATCAGCAGAGCTTATCCCGTTGTGCGGCGTCCGTCGTCCGTCCGTCTGTCTGTTAACTTTTTTTTTGTAGCGACTACTCCTCTGAAACTACTGAATAGATTTTCATGAAACTTTACAGAAATGTTGCCCATGAAGTCTAGTTGATCCTAGCAAAAATTCATGTAGATGTGAAATCCAAGATGGCCGCCAAATCTAAAAATAGGTTTTTAAAAAACAAGTTTGTAGCGACTACTTCTTGAAAACTCTAAGGGATATTGCTATGGGAATTTTTCTAAAATGATCAGCATGACATGATGTTGGTCCTTGTCGAAAATCGTTTTGATTCGACGTTAAACATGGCTGCCAGCGGCCATCTTTGTTTACATAGAGTTATATAATGAAAACTTGTAGCGACTACTCCTCTGAAACTACTTGACGGATTTTCATGAAACTTCACAGGAATGTTGCTCTTGATGTCTTATTGATCCTAGCAAAATTTCAGGTCGGCCGGAAATTCAAGATGGCCACCACGGCTAAAAATAGATTTTTAAAAAATAAGTTTGTAGCGACTACTTCTTGAAAACTATAAGAGATATTGATATGGGACTTTTTCTAAAATGATCAGCATGACATGATGTTGGTCCTTGTCGAAAATCGTTTTGATTCGACGTTAAACATGGCTGCCAGCGGCCATCTTTGTTTACATAGAGTTATATAATGAAAACTTGTAGCGACTACTCCTCTGAAACTACTTGACGGATTTTCATGAAACTTCACACGAATGTTGCTCTTGATGTCTAATTGATCTTAGCAAAATTTCAGGTCGGCTGGAAATTCAAGATGGCCACCATGGCTAAAAATAGATTTTTAAAAAATAAGTTTGTAGCGACTACTTCTTGAAAACTATAAGAGATATTGATATGGGACTTTTTCTAAAATGATCAGCATGACATGATGGTTATCCGAGTCGAACATTATTTTGATTCAATGTTAAACATGGCTGTCAGTGGCCATCTTTGTTTACATAGAGTTATATAATGAAAACTTGTAGCGACTACTCCTCTGAAACTACTTGACGGATTTTCATGAAACTTCACAGGAATGTTGCTCTTGATGTCTAATTGATCCTAGCAAAAATTCAGGTCGGCCGGAAATTCAAGATGGCCACCACGGCTAAAAATAGATTTTTAAAAAACCAGTTTGTAGTGACTACTTCCTGAAATCAAAATCAATCAGTAGAGCTTCAAGGTCATTGACCTCTTGTTTTTGTTATAGCTCGGCATTACCATGTCTGATCTTCATCTAATTTCAACAGCACCTTCCTCTCATCGAGCACTTACCATACCCTGAAAACTAGGTCATTGTGACCTACTTTGACCAAAATATATATGTTAACGTTTCTGTTTAAGTTTGTTATGTTTATCACTATAAATGTTAACTTTTTTGTCTCAGCATTGCCATGTCCAATTATTACAAACCTGGGACAGTATCCCGAGATATACGAAACATTACACCTGAAAACCCAGCTTTAACGCCACTAGGCGTTACCTGTTTATTTTGTTTTGCTTATGTGGATATAAATGTTTGAATATAATATTTTGATACATCAGTGTTTATGTTTTAAACCATGCCGTCATTCATGAGACAAGTTATTTTGTTTAAACGATATTTATTCGAGAAATGTGGTGAATAAAATATATCATAGACAGGTTCTTTCTTACTCTACTTTTTATTACATATAAAAACAGTAACAGAAGTCAATGGGTATGTTGTTTTATTTCATGTCCCTTTGCTATTGTATCACAATGGACCTCTGAGCTATCGTTAGTATTTGTTTTATCATTGGAAATGCCAGTACTTCAAAACATGTTTATGTAGATTAAATGCTGAAGTTCAGATATTTCTAATGAAATGAAATAAAACATCAATCATCCAAGTACTGAAGGATTTGAATCATTATTTTAGTGATGTTGATTCTTAATATTAAGGTTAATATTACTGGATTAAGGGATTTGGAAAATGATTTTGAAATGTAAGTGTGTGCTTTTGAATGTTATCATTATAAAATAAAAGTAACAACAGAATCTCAAGTGATCTTATTTTTAATTTCCAATGTACAGCAATATATCATATAATGTCATCCCATGGTGATATCTTGTGGCAGTACAAAGTCTGAGAGTACATAGAATGCTATATCACCACTGTCCACGACCGCCCAGTGTAAGGGGGCGTCGTCCTTCAGGTATGCATCAATGGCTGTGATGGTTGCCAAGTCAGGAAGGGCATCGCAGCATCTTGAGTAGAAAATTATCAGAGTCAAGGTGCTTGCCTTAGCACACAGTCGCACAACCACAGAAAAACAAACAAGAGGTCCAAGAGGGCCTGTAGACGCTCTACTTGTATGATGTGATTCAAAAACATAAACATGGTAGAGGCCAACCCAAGAAACATGTTTCCTATATATAACTCTATGTAAACTTTTGGTTATCGTGGTGGCCATTTTGAATATTTTTGATTATTTGACGATAATGAAAAACACAAACTTGACAGAGGCTAACCCAAGGAACATGTATATGATATTTCACAATAATGGAATAAGTGGTTTAGGACATGTCGTTTGAAATTTCCTTAAATTTGACCTAGTTTTAGCCATGGCGGCCATCTTGGATGTCTGGCGGCCGTGAAAAACACAAATCTGAGAGGGACTATCGCAAATATAATTGTGCTTAAGTTTCAAAGTTTCATCAAAATCCTTCAAGCGGTTTCAGAGAAGATGTAAATTTTAACCTCCTATATAACTCTATGTAAATTTTGGGTCGCCGTGGCGGCCATTTTGATTATTCGACGATAACAAAAAACACAAACTTAATAGAGGCCAACCCAAGGAACATGTATATGATATTTCACAAGAATGCAATAAGTGGTTTCGGAGATGTTGTTTGAAATTTCCTTAAATTTGGCCTAGTTTTAGCCATGGTGGCCATCTTGGATGACTGGCGGCTGCGAAAAACATAAATCTGAGAGGGACTATCCCAAATATCGTCGTGATAAAGTTTCATCAAAATCCTTCAAGAGGTTTCAGAGAAGATGTCATGTTTAACCTTTTCCTATATAACTCTATGTAAATTTTGGGTCGCCGTGGTGGCCATTTTGATTATTCGACAATAACGAAAAACACAAAGTTAATAGAGGCCAACCCAAGGAACATGTATATGATATTTCAGTAGAATGGAATCAGTGGAAAGTTTCGGAGGAGATGTCGTTTGAAATTTACTTAAATTTGACCTAGTTTTAGCCATGGCGGCCATTTTGGATGACTGGCGGCCGCGAAAAACACAAATCTGAGAGGGACTATCCCAAATATCATTGTGCTTAAGTTTCATCAAAATATTTCAGGCAGTTTCAGAGAAGATGTAATTTTTAACCTTTTCCTATATAACTCTTATGTAAACTTTGGGTCGCCGTGGCGGCCATTTTGATTATTTGACGATAACAAAAAACACAAACTTGATAGAGGCTAACCCAAGGAACATGTATATGATATTTCACAAGAATGCAATAAGTGGTTTCGTCGGAGATGTCGTTTGAAATTTCCTTAAATTTGGCCTAGTTTTAGCCAAGGCGGCCATCTTGGATGACTGGCGGCTGCGAAAATCATAAATCTGAGAGGGACTATCCCAAATATCGTCGTGATTAAGTTTCATCAAAATCCTTTTAGAGGTTTCAGAGAAGATGTCATGTTTAACCTTTTCCTATATAACTCTATATAAACTTTGGGTCGCCGTGGTGGCCATTTTGTTTATTAGACGAAAACGAAAAACACAAACTTGATAGAGGCCAACCCAAGGAACATGTATATGATATTTCAGTAGAATGGAATCAGTGGTTTCGGAGGAGATGATTGAAATTTACTTAAATTTGACCTAGTTTTAGCCATGGCGGCCATCTTGGATGAATGGCGGCCGCGAAAAACATAAATCTGAGAGGGACTATCCCAACTATCATTGTGATTAAGTTTCATCAAAATCCTTCCAGCGGTTTCAGAGAAGATGTAGTTTTTAACCTTTTCCTATATAACTCTATGTAAACTTTGAGTCGCCGTGGCGGCCATTTTGATTATTCAACGATAACGAAAAACACAAACTTGATAGAGGCCAACCCAAGGAACATGTATATGATATTTCAGTAGAACGGAATAAGTGGTTTCGGAGAAGATGTCGTTTGAAATTTACTTAAATTTGACCTAGTTTCAGCCATGGTGGCCATCTTGGATGACTGGCGGCCGCGAAAAACACAAATCTATAAAGAGGGGCTCTCCCAAGTAGCATTGTGATGAAGTTTCATCAAAATCCTTTAAGCGGTTTCAGAGGAGATGTCGATTTTATAAAATTGCTGACAGACGGACAGACGAACGACGAAAAGTGATCGCATAAACCCTCCTGACCTTTGGCCAGTAGAGCTAAAAACAATTATACACCCACAGAATGGGAATATTTTTTGTTATATACATACCAATCTAATACATGTACCGGGAAGTATTAGTTTCAATGTATATTTATTAATTTACATAATTTAATATATATAATTTAATAATTAACACTTTAAGGTAACATAAAATGTACATATATAAAGCATATAATGTTTAATAATAAGTGGTTATTAGATTTGTATTGGGATATATGCAAGAGAGTTCTTCTGCGTATTAATATTGCGTGACTTTAGGAACGCAATATTTATCTGACGCAGAAAGAGTGCATATATCCCAATACAAATCTAGTAACATTTTTTATTGCATACACATTTTTAATAAAACAAATGAATAATTAGAACAAAAACATAGGTTTTAACACTTTATTTTCATCAAAAACATTTATTTCAAACAAATATATGTTCGTAACATTGTGGGAGATTTTCCACAATGGAATCAACATACTACTATTTGTTTTCATCACGTGACATACTTCCTGTGACATAATGTATGAAATGTACATGAAACTGTACACTGCAACAATCCCGAACGAGTATGCAAAAATAGTTTCAAGTACATTACACATCCAATATATCTTAACAACACATTGGATATGGGAGAAGATTGACGTTTACAGTAACACTGGAAGTAAACAGAGTTGCGTATGCAAATAAAACACATATAATAGTGAAATAACATTCTTCTTTAGGCAACTATTTCAATGTTTGGATGTTGGATGATGTTGTAAATAACCGATAAATCTGTGTCGAGTGTAAATTGGATTTGGATTCTGCTTTTTACCAATACAATTTTTACGACAACTTGAGTATTTTAGATCCTTGGATTTCAGTAACAACCATTTATTTCTTTAAGTATGGCAGTGGTGGGGTAATGGAACAGCATCCACCTCGCCTGCGAGAGTTTGTGGGTTCAATCCTCTAGTGTTTTAATCCAAAGACTCGATAAAAGCGGCCCTAGTAGCTCCCCTGCTTGAAGTTCAACATATAAAAGGTAATGCAAAGAGTGGTCGACTCGGTGTCAGTATAATGTGACAGGGTGAGGTATCATATTATATGCCGATGGAATGGTATACCAGTGTGTATAAAGATGAGCATAAAGTTCACTGTTACAAGTAGGCACCATCGTAATATTACAGTAAGAACATTTCGAAGCTATAAACATTTTAAAATTGAAACAAACTTCTTTTCTTTTTCTTTTTTATTGATGAAAAGTAAAGTTTTAAGTTAAAAGATACTTACAATAAAAAGAAAATGCAGGCTTGTTTTTGAATATGAATATGTTCGTGTATTATATCTCACAATATAATAAAATATGTTTAAATTATGAATATTTCACATCACTAAATTTAATTTAAGTCATATTCATTAACAAGAGGCCCAAGAGGGCCTGTGGACGCTCTACTGTCTAAAACAACTCTTATAGATTTAGATAGATATAGCTAGATATAGCTCTCTTCTCCTATAGATTTAACGAAGGAAAATACAATATAGCATTTTTCAACAAATCAAGGGTCATAACTCAGTTATTACTGACAAGATCTAGCTGGTTTTCGAAATTGTCCGAGATTTCATTGATATACCGCGCTTTGCACAACTAGACATCATACTGAGGCTTCCTGCCAAATTTCGTAGAAATCCAACAAGCCGTTTAAGAGGAGTAGCGCCGACAAGAAATTTAAAATAAAAATGTCAAAGGGCCATAACTCCGTCAAAAATCAGCAAACTGGAACAAAAGCGTGATATGCACAACTAGACATTTTACCGATGCTTCCTGCCAAGTTTCGTCGAAATTCAACAAGGCATTTAGGATGAGTAGCGCCGACAAGAAATTATAAAGTAAGTGTCAAGTAATTAAAAAGATAATGAAAACAAGAGGCCCAAGAGGGCCTGTGGACGCTCTACTGGCTAAAACAGCTCTTATAGATTTAGATCGATATAGCTAGATATAGCTCTCTTCTCCTATAGATTTAACAAAGGAAAATACAATATAGCATTTTTCAACAAATCAAGGGCCATAACTCTGTTATTACTAACAAGATCAAGCTGGTTTTCGAAATTGTCCAAGATTTCATTGATATACTGCGCTTTGCACAACTAGACATCATATGGAGGCTTCCTGCCAAATTTCGTAGAAATCCAACAAGCCGTTTAAGAGGAGTAGTGCCAACAAGAAATTTAAAATAAAAATGTCAAAGGGCCATAACTCAGTCAAAAATCAGCGAACTGGAACAAAAGCGTGATATGCACAACTAGACATCTTACCGATGCTTCCTGCCAAGTTTCGTCGAAATTCAACAAGGCATTTAAGATGAGTAGCGCCGACAAGAAATTTTAAAGTAAGTGTCAAGTAATTAAAAAGATAATGAAAAAAAAAATTAAAAAAAATTAAAACAAAAAATACAAATCTATCAAAAAAAAAAAAGAAAAAAAAGAATAAAAAATTAAAAAAAAAAAAAATTGAAATTGAAAAAAAAATTGAAATTGAAAAAAAAGAAGAAGAAAAATAGAAAAAAAAAGAAAAGAAAAAAATTAAAAATTAAAAAAAAAAAAGAAAAAAAAAGGAAATTGAAAAAAAAAAAAAAAAAAATCAACAAGAAATTTTTTTTTTTATTTTTTTTTTTTAAAACTGTTACCCCCGGGGCGCGTCCAAATTTGAGACCAGGGTCACCATTTCAACAAACTTGGTAGAGGACCATAAGCTGATGCTACATAATACATGAGAGCTCTGTTGCAGAGAAGAAGTTTTTTTCAGTTTTTCCCTATACAAGCCTTAGTAAAACTGTGACCCCCATGGTGGGGCCAAATGTGACCAAACCCCCAGGGTGGGGCCAAATATGACCAATGGGTCACTATTTGAACAAACTTGGTAGAAGACCATAAGCTTATAGCAAATGCAAAATATTAAACCTCTGGCTCTTGCAGTTTCGCAGAAGAAGATTTTTTCAGTTTTTCCCTGTACATGTCTATGTAAAACATATGACCCTTGGGGCGGGGTCAAATGTGACCCCAGGGTCACCATTTGAATAAACTTGGTAAAGGACCATAAGCTTATAGCAACAGCAAAATATTAAACCTTTGGCTCTTGCAGTTTCAGAGAAGAAGATTTTTTAAGTTTTTTCCTATTCATGTCTATGTAAAACATGTGATCCTTGGGGCGGGGCCAAATGTGATCCCAGGGTCACCATTTGAACAAACTTAGTAGAGGACCATAAGCTGATGCTACATGTAATACATGAGAGCTCTGTGCCATTTTTTTTCTTCAGTTTTTCCCTATACAAGCCTATGTAAAACTGTGACCCCCGGGGTGGGGCCAAATGTGACCCCTGGGTCACCTTTTGAACAAACTTGGTAGAGGACCACAAGCTTATAGCAAATGCAAAATATTAAACCTCTGGCTCTTGCAGTTTCAGAGAAGAAGATTTTTTAAGTTTTTCCCTATACATGTCAATGTAAAACATGTGACCCTCGGGGCGGGGCCAAATGTGACCCGAGGGTCACCATTTGAACAAACTTGATAAAGGACCATAAGCTTATAGTAAATGCAAAATATCAAACCTCTGGCTGTTGTAGTTTCCGAGAAGAAGATTTTTTAAAAAAAAAATCTATATAAGTCTATGTTAAACTGTGACCCCCGGGGCGGGGACAAATTTGACCCCAGGGTCACCATTTGAACAAACTTAGTAGAGGACCATAAGCTGAAGCTACATGTAATACATGAGAGCTCTGTGCCTTGTGGTTTTCGAGAAGAAGATTTTTTAAAGTTTTTTCCTATATGTCTATATGAAAAACATGCAAAACCTCAATATACAAACTTTGGACCCCCGGGGCACGGCCATTTTTGACCCCGGGGACTTAATTTGAACAAACTTGATAGTCTAGGCGTTGGCGATCATTTTAAAAGAAAAACTGTTGAAATCTGTCCAGCGGTTCTGGAGAAGAAGATTTTTTAAGGTTTCGACCATATATGGTAATGGCAGCCATCTTGGATGTAGCGCAGACCTAATTTTAACAAGTCTAAAAAGCATTCATCTAAGGATCATCCATATGAAGTTTGGTCAAAATTAGCCAAGCGGTTTCTGAGGAGAAGTCGTTTGAAGAAAAGTTAACGGACGACGGACGACGGACGGACGGACGACGGAAGACGGACAACACACCATCCCATAAGCTCTTCTGGCCCTTGGCCAATAGAGCTAAAAATGAAAAAAAAAAAATAATTCAAATAAAACAAAAACAAAAAAAAATGAAATTGAAAAAAAATAAATAAATAATAATAATAATAATTAAAAAACTGTTACCCCCGGGGCGCGTCCAAATTCGACACCAGGGTCACCATTTGAACAAACTTGGTAGAGGACCATAAGCTGATGCTACATGTAATATATGAGAGCTCTGTGCCATGTGGTTCCAGAGAAGAAGATTTTTTTCAGTTTTTGCCTATACAAGCCTAAGTAAAACTGTGACCCCCAGGGTGGGGCCAGATGTGACCAATGGGTCACCATTTGAACAAACTTGGTAGAAGACCATAATCTTATAGCAAATGCAAAATATTAAACCTCTGGCTCTTGCAGTTTCAGAGAAGAAGATTTTTTAATTTTCCCTATACATGTCTATGTAAAACATGTGACCCTTGGGCGGGGTTAAATGTGACCCGAGGGTCACCATTTGAACAAACTTGGTAAAGGACCATAAGCTTATAGCAAATGCAAAATATTAAACCTCTGGCTCTTGCAGTTCCAGAGAAGAAGATTTTTGCAGTTTTTAGCTCTACTGGCCAAGGGCCAGCAGAGCTTATGGGATGGTGTGTTGTCCGTCTTCCGTCGTCCGTCCGTTAACTTTTCTTCAAACGACTTCTCCTCAGAAACCGCTCGGCTAATTTTGACCAAACTTCACATGGATGATCCTTAGATTAATGCTTTTTAGATTTGTTAAAATTAGGTCAGCGCTACATCCAAGATGGCTGCCATTACCATATATGGTCGAAACCTTAAAAAATCTTCTTCTCCAGAACCTCTGGACAGATTTCAACAGTTTTTCTTTTAAAATGATCGCCAACGCCTAGACTATCAAGTTTGTTCAAATAAAGTCCCCGGGGTCAAAAATGGCCGTGCCCCGGGGGTCCAAAGTTTGTATATTGAGGTTTTGCATGATTTTCATATAGACATATAGGAAAAAACTTTAAAAAATCTTCTTCTCTGAAACCACAAGGCACAGAGCTCTCATGTAGTACATTTAGCATCAGCTTATGGTCCTCTGCTAAGTTTGTTCAAATGGTGACCCTGGGGTCAAATTTGTCCCCGCCCCGGGGGTCACAATTTTACATAGACTTATATAGGATTTTTAAAAAAAAAATCTTCTTCTCGGAAACTACAACAGCCGGAGGTTTGATATTTTGCATTTACTATAAGCTTATGGTCCTTTACCAAGTTTGTTCAAATGGTGACCCTCGGGTCACATTTGGCCCCGCCCCAAGGGTCACATGTTTTACATAGACATGTATAGGGAAAAACTTAAAAAATCTTCTTCTCTGAAACTGCAAGAGCCAGAGGTTTAATATTTTGCATTTGCTATAAGCTTGTGGTCCTCTACCAAGTTTGCTCAAATGGTGACCCAGGGGTCACATTTGGCCCCACCCCGGGGGTCACAGTTTTACATAGGCTTGTATAGGCAAAAATGAAAAAAAATCTTCTTCTCTGGAACCACATGGCACAGAGCTCTCATGTATTACATGTAGCATCAGCTTATGGTCCTCTACTAAGTTTGTTCAAATGGTGACCCTGGGGTCAAATTTGTCCCCGCCCCAAGGGTCACAGTTTAACATAGACTTATATGGGATCTTTTTTTTTAAAAATCTTCTTCTCGGAAACTACAAGAGCCAGATGTTTGATATTAAACATTTATTATAAGCTTATGGTCCTTTACCAAGTTTGTTCAAATGGTGACCCTGGTGTCACATCTTGCCCCGCCCCGGGGTCACAATTTTACATAAATGCTTGTATAGGGAAAAACTGAAAAAAATCTTCTTCTCTGGAACTGCAACATAAGCTTATGGTCCTTTACCAAGTTTGTTCAAATTGTGACCCTCGGGTCACATTTGACCCCGCCCCAAGGGTCACATGTTTTACATAGACATGTATAGGGAAAAACTTAAAAAATCTTCTTCTCTGAAACTGCAAGAGCCAGAGGTTTAATATTTTGAATTTGCTATAAGCTTATGGTCTTCTACCAAGTTTGTTCAAATGGTGGCCTATTGGTCACATTTGGCCCCACCCTGGGGGTCAGTTTTACTTAGGCTTGTATAGGCAAAAGCTGTTTTTATTTATTTTTTAGTTTTTAATTTGATATTTTTTTATTTTTTTTTTCAATTGCAATTTATTTTTAAGTAATACTTTTTTTTTATTTTTTTTGTTTGTTCCAATTGTTTGTTTTTTTTCTAATTTTTTTTTTTTTTTTCCCGTTTTTTTTTTTTTTTTTCATTATCTTTTTAATTACTTGACACTTACTTCGGCGCTACTCATCCTAAATGCCTTGTTGAATTTCGACGAAACTTGGCAGGAAGCATCGGTAAAATGTCTAGTTGTGCATATCACGCTTTTGTTCCAGTTCGCTGATTTTTGACGGAGTTATGGCCCTTTGACATTTTTATTTTAAATTTCTTGTCGGCGCTACTCCTTAAACGGCTTGTTGGATTTCTACGAAATTTGGCAGGAAGCTTCAGTATGATGTCTAGTTGTGCAAAGCGCGGTATATCAATGAAATCCTGGACAATTTCGAAAACTAGCTAGATCTTGTTAGTAATAACAGAGTTATGGCCCTTGATTTGTTGAAAAATGCTATATTGTATTTTTCTTTGTTAAATCTATAGGAGAAGAGAGCTATATCTAGCTATATCTATCTAAATCTATAAGAGCTGTTTTAGCCAGTAGAGCGTCCACAGGCCCTCTTGGGCCTCTTGTTCCCTATACAAGCATTTATGTAAAACTGTGACCCCCGGGGCGGGGCCAGATGTGACCCCAGGGTAACATTTGAACAAAATTGGTAAAGGACCATAAGCTTATAGCAACAGCAAAATATTAAACCTCTGGCTCTTGCAGTTTCAGAGAAGAAGATTTTTTAAGTTTTTCCCTATACATGTCTATGTAAAACATGTGATCCTTGGGGCGGGGCCAAATGTGACCCCAGGGTCACCATTTGAACAAACTTAGTAGAGGACCATAAGCTGATGCTACATGTAATACATGAGAGCTCTGTGCCATGTGGTTCCAGAGAAGAAGATTTTTTCATTTTTTCCCTGTACAAGCCTATGTAAAACTGTGACCCTCGGGGTGCGGACAAATGTGACCCCTGGGTCACCATTTGAACAAACTTGGTAGAGGACCACAAGCTTATAGCAAATGCAAAATATTAAACCTGAAAATCTTGCAGTTTCAGAGAAGATTTTTTAAGTTTTTCCCTATACATGTCTATGTAAAACATGTGACCATTGGGGCGGGGCCAAATGTGACCCGAGGGTCACCATTTGAACAAACTTGGTAAAGGACCATAAGCTTATAGTAAATGCAAAATATCAAAACTCTGGCTGTTGTAGTTTCCGAGAAGAAGATTTTTAAAAAAAAATCCTATATAAGTCTATGTAAAACTGTGACCCCGGGGCGGGGACAAATTTGACACCAGGGTCACCATTTGAACAAACTTAGTAGAGGACCATAAGCTGATGCTACATGTAATACATGAGAGCTCTGTGCCTTGTGGTTTCAGAGAAGAAGATTTTTTAAAGTTTTTTCCTATATGTCTTTATGAAAAACATGCAAAACCTCAATATACAAACTTTGGACCCACTGAGCACGGCCATTTTTGACCCCGGGGACTTTATTTGAACAAACTTGATAGTCTAGCCGCTGGCAATCATTTTAAAAGAAAAACTGTTGAAATCTGTCCAGCGGTTCTGGAGAAGATTTTTTAAGGTTTTGACCATATATGGTAATGGCAGCCATCTTGGATGTCGAGCTGACCTAATTTTAACAAATCTAAAAAGAATTCACCTAAGGATCATCCACGTGAAGTTTGGTCAAAATTAGCCAAGCGGTTTCTGAGGAGAAGTCGTTTGAAGAAAAGTTAACGGACGGACGACGGACGACGGACGCCAGACGACGGAAGACGGACAACACACCATCCCATAAGCTCTGCTGGCCCTTGGCCAGTTGAGCTAAAAATCTGAATATCATCTATAAAATGGCAAATAAATATTGATGTGTTTTTATTTAAGTTAAAAATAAAAGCTTTTACTACATTTTAAGCATTAAAGCTCCATTACTGTATCATAAATATGATGACCAAGTAATGAGATTTCAATTAATTACCTTGTAACGAACACTCTGTGGTCTGGTACTCCTGGACGAGATTTCTTAAACTTCATGTCTGGCGTATACACATCAAAATCTGGCAGTTTCTGGGGCCTGGAGTTACTTCTAAAGGCAAAATAAATATTAAACAAATTCGAGCATGTACATGTACTGGGAGAATTACTTTCAAAACCAAATTCATTGGCTATTGGGTTAAATTGTAATGATTAACAGTAATATAGTTACTTCACACAAACGCAAATCTCTAACTAGCTCAGTGGATAAGACCTTGCAGTTTAAAGCTACAGACCTTTGCCCCTTATGAGATCATTCCCTGGTAGACACATAGCTGATGAGAAAAAATTCCCATTTCATTAATTTTCTAACTAAAGATACAGCAAACTCATACAACTGTCCATAGTTCCAAGATAACTACGATTTAGCTTATAACAATATAAAGGAAAACAATACGATTGGAATATACAATCATAAACTTTACAATGACTTACAAACAATATAAAGGAAAAACATAACGATTTGAATATACAATCATAAACTTTACAAATATAAACGAAAAACATCACGATTGGAATATACAATCATAAACTGTACGATGACTTACTGACTACACAAATCCAGAATTATTAGTCTGAAAGAACCGCCTTAATTTGATCTTCACGTGTGGGGATAATAGACGACCTCTTTATAGTCTATAGTATAGAGATTATAGTCTCTCAATTTCTACAAATAACCTACGCCTAACAGGACTAAGGATATCATGGCAGACTATGTAGACATGGGTGCAGTAAAATAACTAAAGTCACTGGATGGATGTAATGATACATACGTGTTTAAGGCTGGCGACTCCTCCTTCACAACATGCAACTGATCAAGGACTGAACCTGCAAAACATACGAAAACATAAACAACAGAATCACTGTTAATTTTAGAGTTTCTATTAAATTTTGTAGCTCAGCTTACTGTTTGAAGCAGGTACATTTTGTACAATTACAGAGGTGAAGCCTAAAAGAGCAAATATGTAAATGGGAGCTTACTTAGTGAGCCTAAGTGGGAAATTATATAAGATGAGGAGCTTTAGCAATGAGCCTAAATGGAAGAATAACTAATAAGGAGGAGCTTGCTGTAGTGAGACTAAATGAGGGAGTAACCAAAGGGAGCTTACTAATTCTGTGTATAGAGAACGCCTCATTGGACATGTTTGATCTAATTCAGCGGCCGAGCGAAACATTCATTATTTATATAATGATTTGAGGAAACCCATTTGTAAACTCATTTTGCATCAGTTTATGAACCAGTGTGTTTACCTAGAACTGGTATTAAAATTGTGACATATGGAAAATAAGGAATCGCTTTTTAAGTCCATAGAACAGGTAAAATTACCAGGCATCAGGCATGTTCAAGAATTGCTCAACATAAGAATTGCTCAACATACTGAATATTTCAAAAGGACGAGTTGAAAATGGGCCATCATTTTTCTGTTGAAATTCATAACAGAGTTATTGGCACTTATCGGTACAAGTTTATGAAAGTGAATACATAATGTGTAAAGTTTCAATGAAGTCCTTAAATTGGTTTCTGAGATGTGAGCTTAACGTATAAAGTTAATCTATGCCGAACGAGCAGAATAGCACCTGCCTTTTCATTCGAAAGGTTGAGCTAAAAATGAGGCTTAACCTATATAATTATATAAGCCTACAGTGGCACCCTCTTTTTAAAAAAACACAAAAAAATGCTACTGATGCGGAATGTATAAGGTAACTATGGAAACAAACATCCTAGATGAGATACAGTAACTACTGATAAGGAGTAAATTATGTCACTTTGTTGAATGTACATTAACATGATGTTCCTGTGTGCGTATAAACATTTATTTATCCTCGCTGTATTACACTGGGCATTTTAGAGAGCAGACCTCAGTTTAAAATCTCAGCCGAAGGACTGGTAAGGTATGGAAATACTATTTCAATACCCCTACATCAATAATTAAACCCAAATTAAACCAAATTCAGTCCTGACTGGGACTGAAAGCTCGATCCCTGGTTTAATGAGTCGTGATGCTAACCATTACAACATTACCATTATGCATACCTAGATGATGTGCTATATGCTGTTGTGCCATAAGAACATTATGTCATACATAATATGTTGGTCTGTAAATTATAATACACAGTTCTGGGGGTTAAGAGAAAAATATCAAGCCAAAAATATCTTACCTGTTGAGGTTGCATCCTCTGGTTTTACCAGTGGCTCCACCTGGTCTCCATAGATATTTGGCAGATCATGTGACCTATCCCAGCATTCCATCTCCCTCTGGACATGTTGTTTATATTCTGTCCAATTTTTACATGACTTTCTAGTGTTATGCCATCCAGTCATAATTTCAGCGTACGAGAACTGCAACTTCTCCACTTCTTTGAATTCAGAACTCTTTTCCCTCCTTTTTGTGTTTATATACTTGTTTTTATCAAATGTGTACTCTGCAGACGACAATTCAAAGTTGCCAGGCAACAACATTTTATCAGGCTTCTTAACAGTAATGATGGACTCTGAAGAACCGAAGTTTGGGAAGACTATTTCATCAAAGTTCCAATCTGAAACTCTGAGTTTCTCTGCAGTTTCCCGCCTTAACTGTGCTACAACTGGTGTCCATAGTTTCTTGTTCAACACAGACTGACTCGAACAGTTTTGAGCTGCTATTGTTCTCAATACTTACAGTAGGACCGACTGTCTGTTTATCATCTCCAGTTTCCACTGTGATATCTTCACTTTCTGTTTGTAACTGATCATCCATTTCTTCCACCTTATTATCTTGCCCTTCATCTTCGTGTTTTCTACTTTCAATTTCATATGCACGGTTAACATCAGGCTGACCTATTATCTCTCCTGAGCCACTAATCTCCCCTTCAGATTCCTGATCTTTAGATATTTCTATATTCACATGTTTTGCAAGTGGCACTGAATTCTCCTCTGTTTCTGTGGCCTTGTTTTGTTCTGCTCTTCTCTTCTGAGCTTTCTTTCTCTCTTTATTACTGAGGTATTTGTCCAATCCAATCTTCCGCTCATACTTGGTGATATTTAGTCTAAAAAGATCCTCTAGCATTAATTTAGTCACATTTAACATAAACACAATGATATTGGCACAGAATAGGGAATATTCTTTATTGGCTGGCTTGACAATATGTCTCCTCTTTAAACAATGCCAAGTTAAGATGTAGAGTATGTAAGGGTGAACCTACTAAACTTTTCAAAAGTGACATAAGACTTAGGTACTTAATTCCCGGTATGGATACGTTTGATATATGCTATTGGCACACTTAAAGAAATGCTTAAAGAAAACTATCCCGCCAACAACAGTCAAATTTTACCACATAAGTAAACCGTTTCTAAACCTTCTGATGACGAGGTATGTATGTAACTTGCATATTTTGAGAATCCAAACTCTATAGACACATTATAAACGGCTTATAAAAGAGTTAATCTTAAAGATTACCAACTCATAATTAATTTTACGTATATTCAATCAATAATAAGAAAAGAAAAAAGAAGCATCTATTGCCAAAATACAGCAAATATATTTCTTTGTTTACATTAGCAAAAACAAAGTTTGTTTTATTATTCCAGACTTTTATATAACATAACCAACTTGCATTTTAATGTCAGACATGGGGGAAACAGTGTATTTGTCATGTGTATGGAGGATATTTGTTGTTTGGAGTGAATATAGGATTTATTTTCATCGAGAAGTGAGAAAACTTATATATTCATGAGTGCTTTAGCACGAGTGATTGAAAATATGTGAGTTTCCTCACTTTGAGATGAAAATAAATCCTATATTCATGATAAACCAACAAATATTCTATTTATTATATACTCACAACCTTGAAACTTATGCAGAAAAAAACATAATGCGCCAAAACAATGACTTCAATAACGTCAGCAATGTCAACAGCGGCATTACGTCATTTTCTGTATTTTACCAATGAAAGTATAAGGTTTTATTTTAATCATAAAATCCACTATTTCACTGTAAAATATATAAAACATATTCTCAAAACTATTTTTTTAGATCTATTTTATTAGTGTTTTGGTTCATTTCTGTTGACAAGCCTCCTTAAGTGTGATATTATTAGGTGAGAAACAATATTGGTACTTACTTTCCCTGATACCTCAGTACGACATAACCAATTCTTCTGAGGTGCGAGTAAACTTGGTAGTACTCGGATGTGACCAAGCCTCCCAGAAACATGGAGTAGGCCTGCTGGATGCTGAGAGGTAGTTCATGGTACCATACTTCCAGTACATTCTGTCAGAGAATATGTGACAATCGTTTATGAAAGTGTACGGATTAACCAATCAGCTACAGCATTAAATAATAAATTCACATTTTTGTTTTCTTTAATAGGGTTTGTGTAATGCTCAGGTTAAAAGTCCCTTCAAAACACTAAAATGACAAGTATATACAGCATGTAAGGGCTATTCCATTTAAACATACATGGGACCCCAGGAAAGCACTTCTGAAATAGATGTAAAATTGAGTTTAAAGAACCAAATTTCATAAAATAGGGTTCACCCATAGATGTTTATTAAATTGACTTCCCGGGTATGTTTTAAAGGAATAGCCCAAAAATATTTATTTTTTCTTTTATATACCTTTCAATATATTCTTTTAATGCATTCTGGTAACAAAAACAACTGTTTTCCAGAATGGCCAGTATTTTTTTGATACGACAGCTAGTCGTTTCTAAAATCATTAAACACAATTATCTTATTGTTTATAAATTTATAACAAGATGCCAAGTAGATATATTCTGATCAACCTGGATTTTCAGTCATAGAAACAGTAATCATCAGAGAATTGTCCAACTATCGTCCTAAAACTAATCTTTAATGGTCAGTCACTTTGCCATAATATCCAATAAATTTAATTATCAAATAATGTTTAATGTATTTAATTAAAACAGGTAGTTATTTTCTTAGCAGGACCTTAATTTAGTTCTAGAACCATGCATTTTACTTTCAAAGCATTTATTAAATGGCTGCATTTTGCAACTGTCTGCCACACTATATGCTTGTATTAAAATATAAAGCAGACGTACAGTTTCCATGAGGAACAGAGCTTCTTCTGGATACAGCCACTTTCTCTTGTTGTCTACAAATCCCATGTGTACCCAGAAGTTTCTCTGAAATCAGAACAGTTAAATAATAAACCATATTTACAGGTAGTAGCCTTATCTTTATAATGTTACCGGTGGACGAGTTATTAAAAGCCGTCACCAGAAGATTGACTGAATTCTCTCCCCTATGAATTGTACATTTTCTTCAAGCTAGATTTTTAAACCATGATATATTTAGGCAAGAAAGCTTTGAAGATGAAGCTGTACTGGAACAGGTCAACAGAATCTTTATTAGCCTTTTTTCACCCGTATATATACTAATATAATTATTATAATCATCAACTGGCTAAAACCTGTATTTGCAATATGATGCCAATATCAATACCATAATTCTCAGACCACGTGTGACAATAACTAGCACAGTCCAGCACTATCTGCAGAGAGAACTGAGAGTTAAGTTCTTCTTAAAATCGGTCTAAGAGTGACGTTTTCAGCTATTTATGCTAAACTCCTTCTTAGAATTATTAACTGTTCTTCTTTGTTTTAACCAAAAAAATCATTGTTTTCTTTTGAACTATCCTAAAACCCGACACTGTTCTTACCATGGCATGATGTAACTCCACCAGGTGTCTGTCTGGCATCCACTCTCCCTTCACCCAGTCTGACCTATAACCCATACATAAGCGATAATGAGGACATATATATAAAATACTCTATCTTCACCCTTCACCCAGCCTGACACATAACACATATATATACTAGAAGAGTGTTGCATAAAACACTTATGTTGCCTGCCATCTGCTTACCGTATTTCAGCAAGGCATATTACTTTTCAAGTTACGGCCTGAGTTATGAGCTTGGTTAGGTTGCAGTTTAGTTTTATGTAAAGGGGCATAACTGTGCCAAAATGGAAGTCAGAGTTATTGGACATATGTAATGACATTCCTTGAGATAAGGATTTGTTTGAAGCTTCATGAACATATGCCAAATGCTTTTGAGGTTACGGCCATGTTTAAGTGTGACGGACGACGAACAAAGATGGACGGACGACAGACTAAGTGATCCCTAAGTGTCCCTATCACAACCAATAGTGATGACTAACATATTATAATTCTCTATCATCACCATCACCAAGTCTGACCTGCAAAGTACACAACACATTTTTTACAAATAATGATGACAAACATGGTTAAATACTCTTATCACAAAATACATGAAGGGTTACCTGGGTTAGTGATGTCTAATGTTCACTTTAACTTCACGTTTAATATGTATCAAAATGAATCTCAAGACGAAGATTTATACTCACAACTGATTTTGAAACAAGATGTTAAACTGCAGTATAATCTTGAGTTTATTTTCAGGGTAGCGTTTTTAAAGTTCTTGAGTCAGAACTATTGCTAGACTGTATATGAGGAAAAAGTCATCAACGTAACCTGTACAGTTGCCATTTACATGATGGCGAAACCACGTGACTTTTTATCGGGTTCACTGCAAATTTTATCAACAAACTTCTTGATTCAGGTATGTTTTTGCTTCATTGCATTCTTAATATTTAACACCGTAAAAGGTAATTTGTTTCCTCCGGTACTGTCCGAGATAAGCTCTCCCAAATGTACACTGTCATCATCATGCACTATTTTTTTCATTTCCAATAATTTTGAAGGGTGAATCTCAGAAAGAACTGAATCAATCAAATTGCTTTTTGCAGTGGAGCAAAGAGCTCACTTTATAGGGATAAGCGCGCTTTTGTTGAACAAAATTCATTAAGCATAAAATATATCTGAATCAAACACCTTGTTGATATTTTTTTGGCAGTGAGCCTGATTAAAAAGTATTAAATTGTACACACATGAAAAGTGACCACAAACTTACGTTCTCTGTACCCTGGGTTCTGCCAGCACATTTTCCCGTTCCTCGTGGTATTTTTCTATACGTTTATTCTGGAGCCAAGAACCATCAGGCATGAAGTCTTTGTCCCCTCCCCTCTGTGGCACAGCCTTATCCAGGCCCAGGCGATACTTGAACAACTCCTTGGCACTGTTATATATAAAGTATGTTTAATTATTTAAGAAATGGTAATAAAACTAACAAGTCCGCCGGATCGATTGAGTTTAATATTTGACCTTTGCTGTGACTGACTTTCACATAGGTTGGGTGGGGGCTACACCTTATATGCTGATTGTCAAGCAAGAGAGCTGTGAGGTAAGACTTTTATGAAGTTTTTGGTGTGTTGTATCTGTGTTTCTCAGCTGCTGGTAACTTTGTTTTATGTTTCTATTTTAGTTATGCTTATGTGTTATGTTGCTATAATAGTCTTGCTTAAGGATATGTGCTGTTTTGTTCAATAATCAGGCCTTTTTTACCTTATATAACAGAGGCCTGTAAAAGGCCTCTTTTCACAGGCCTCTTTCCAAATGAAAACTTGACTATTTTTTCCCAACTGTGGCAGAAATTGTTCCCAATCAGAAAGCAGCAGTCTCTCAGAATTTGAGAAAAAGCATTAATTCTGCAATGTGCTTTGTCTGTTAAGTCAGTTCTGACAGACAAGTCAGTAATTATAATAAATAATGCTGAAAATATAAATAGAGCATAGTAATATCATACTTAATTGATGAAATCTTAAATCTTTCCCAAAATAAGAAATAAGCATGTGTTTTTTCCCCAAAATGAACATGCCTGGGCCTGTCCCCAATTTTATGGAAAAAGCCTTGTTAATTTCACATTGGATATTAAATGATAAGCGTTTTCGCACAGTCTTAATGGTCAGCTTTTGCTATATGTCGCTATTCAGTTTTGACCATTGCAATCTTGTGTATTTATTAAAAGTGAGTATCTTTCACTTATCCTTAACAAATTGTTTTGGATTATTCTCTGTAGGATTATGTTTGTATTACATGTGAATATGTACAAATACCTATCATCTCTTAACCATGTATTACATGTGAATATGTACAAATAACTATCATCTCTCAACCATGTATTACATGTGAATATGTACAAATACCTATCATCTCTTAAACCATGTATTACATGTGAATATGTACAAATACCTATCATCTCTTAAACCATGTATTACATGTGAATATGTACAAATAACTATTATCTCTCAACCATGTATTACATGTGAATATGTACAAATACCTATCATCTCTTAAACCATGTATTACATGTGAATATGTACAAATAACTATCATCTCTTAACCATGTATTACATGTGAATATGTACAAATAACTATCATCTCTTAACCATGTATTACATGTGAATATGTACAAATACCTATCATCTCTTAACCATGTATTACATGGGAATATGTACAAATACCTATCATCTCTTAAACCATGTATTACATGTGAATATGTACAAATAACTATCATCTCTTAAACCATGTATTACATGTGAATATGTACAAATAACTATCATCTCTCAACCATGTATTACATGTGAATATGTACAAATACCTATCATCTCTTAAACCATGTATTACATGTGAATATGTACAAATAACTATCATCTCTTAAACCATGTATTACATGTGAATATGTACAAATAACTATCATCTCTTAACCATGTATTACATGGGAATATGTACAAATACCTATCATCTCTTAAACCATGTATTACATGTGAATATGTACAAATACCTATTATCTCTCAACCATGTATTACATGTGAATATGTACAAATACCTATCATCTCTTAACCATGTATTACATGTGATTATGTACAAATACCTATCATCTCTTAAACCATGTATTACATGTGAATATGTACAAATAACTATCATCTCTTAACCATGTATTACATGTGAATATGTACAAATACCTATCATCTCTTAACCATGTATTACATGGGAATATGTACAAATACCTATCATCTCTTAAACCATGTATTACATGTGAATATGTACAAATAACTATCATCTCTTAAACCATGTATTACATGTGAATATGTACAAATAACTATCATCTCTCAACCATGTATTACATGTGAATATGTACAAATACCTATCATCTCTTAAACCATGTATTACATGTGAATATGTACAAATAACTATCATCTCTTAAACCATGTATTACATGTGAATATGTACAAATAACTATCATCTCTCAACCATGTATTACATGTGAATATGTACAAATACCTATCATCTCTTAACCATGTATTACATGTGATTATGTACAAATACCTATCATCTCTTAAACCATGTATTACATGTGAATATGTACAAATACCTATCATCTCTCAACCATGTATTACATGTGAATATGTACAAATACCTATCATCTCTTAACCATGTATTACATGGGAATATGTACAAATACCTATCATCTCTTAAACCATGTATTACATGTGAATATGTACAAATAACTATCATCTCTTAAACCATGTATTACATGTGAATATGTACAAATAACTATCATCTCTCAACCATGTATTACATGTGAATATGTACAAATACCTATCATCTCTTAAACCATGTATTACATGTGAATATGTACAAATAACTATCATCTCTTAACCATGTATTACATGGGAATATGTACAAATAACTATCATCTCTTAACCATGTATTACATGGGAATATGTACAAATAACTATCATCTCTTAACCATGTATTTACATGGGAATATGTACAAATACCTATCATCTCTTAAACCATGTATTACATGTGAATATGTACAAATACCTATCATCTCTTAACCATGTATTACATGGGAATATGTACAAATAACTATCATCTCTTAACCATGTATTACATGGGAATATGTACAAATAACTATCATCTCTTAACCATGTATTTACATGGAAATATGTACAAATACCTATCATCTCTTAAACCATGTATTACATGTGATTATGTACAAATAACTATCATCTCTTAACCATGTATTTACATGGGAATATGTACAAATACCTATCATCTCTTAAACCATGTATTACATGTGAATATGTACAAATACCTATCATCTCTCAACCATGTATTACATGTGAATATGTACAAATACCTATCATCTCTTAAACCATGTATTACATGTGAATATGTACAAATACCTATCATCTCTTAAACCATGTATTACATGTGAATATGTACAAATACCTATCATCTCTCAACCATGTATTACATGTGAATATGTACAAATAACTATCATCTCTTAACCATGTATTACATGTGAATATGTACAAATACCTATCATCTCTTAAACCATGTATTACATGTGAATATGTACAAATAACTATCATCTCTTAAACCATGTATTACATGTGAATATGTACAAATACCTATCATCTCTTAAACCATGTATTACATGTGAATATGTACAAATACCTATCATCTCTCAACCATGTATTACATGTGAATATGTACAAAATAACTATCATCTCTTAAACCATGTATTACATGTGAATATGTACAAATAATTATCATCTCTTAACCATGTATTACATGGGAATATGTACAAATAACTATCATCTCTTAACCATGCATTACATGGGAATATGTACAAATAACTATCATCTCTTAACCATGTATTTACATGGGAATATGTACAAATACCTATCATCTCTTAAACCATGTATTACATGTGAATATGTACAAATAACTATCATCTCTCAACCATGTATTACATGTGAATATGTACAAATAACTATCATCTCTTAACCATGTATTTACATGGGAATATGTACAAATACCTATCATCTCTTAAACCATGTATTACATGTGAATATGTACAAATACCTATCATCTCTCAACCATGTATTACATGTGAATATGTACAAATAACTATCATCTCTTAAACCATGTATTACATGTGAATATGTACAAATAACTATCATCTCTTAACCATGTATTACATGGGAATATGAACAAATAACTATCATCTCTTAACCATGTATTACATGGGAATATGTACAAATAACTATCATCTCTTAACCATGTATTTACATGGGAATATGTACAAATACCTATCATCTCTTAAACCATGTATTACATGGGAATATGTACAAATAACTATCATCTCTTAACCATGTATTTACATGGGAATATGTACAAATACCTATCATCTCTTAAACCATGTATTACATGGGAATATGTACAAATACCTATCATCTCTCAACCATGTATTACATGTGAATATGTACAAATACCTATCATCTCTTAAATTATGTATTACATGTGAATAGGTACAAATACCTATCATCTCTTAAACCATGTATTACATGTGAATATGTACAAATAACTATCATCTCTTAAACCATGTATTACATGTGAATATGTACAAATAACTATCATCTCTTAACCATGTATTACATGTGAATATGTACAAATAACTATCATCTCTTAACCATGTATTACATGGGAATATGTACAAATAACTATCATCTCTTAAACCATGTATTACATGTGAATATGTACAAATAACTATCATCTCTTAACCATGTATTTACATGGGAATATGTACAAATACCTATCATCTCTTAAACCATGTATTACATGTGATTATGTACAAATACCTATCATCTCTTAAACCATGTATTACATGTGATTATGTACAAATACCTATCATCTCTCAACCATGTATTACATGTGAATATGTACAAATACCTATCATCTCTTAAACCATGTATTACATGTGAATATGTACAAATACCTATCATCTCTTAAACCATGTATTACATGTGAATATGTACAAATAACTATCATCTCTTAACCATGTATTACATGGGAATATGTACAAATAACTATCATCTCTTAACCATGTATTACATGGGAATATGTACAAATAACTATCATCTCTTAACCATGTATTTACATGGGAATATGTACAAATACCTATCATCTCTCAACCATGTATTACATGTGAATATGTACAAATAACTATCATCTCTTAACCATGTATTACATGTGATTATGTACAAATACCTATCATCTCTTAAACCATGTATTACATGGGAATATGTACAAATACCTATCATCTCTTAACCATGTATTACATGTGAATATGTACAAATACCTATCATCTCTTAACCATGTATTACATGTGAATATGTACAAATACCTATCATCTCTTAAACCATGTATTACATGTGAATATGTACAAATACCTATCATCTCTTAAACCATGTATTACATGTGAATATGTACAAATAACTATCATCTCTTAACCATGTATTACATGGGAATATGTACAAATAACTATCATCTCTTAACCATGTATTACATGGGAATATGTACAAATAACTATCATCTCTTAACCATGTATTTACATGGGAATATGTACAAATACCTATCATCTCTTAAACCATGTATTACATGGGAATATGTACAAATACCTATCATCTCTCAACCATGTATTACATGTGAATATGTACAAATAACTATCATCTCTTAACCATGTATTACATGTGATTATGTACAAATACCTATCATCTCTTAAACCATGTATTACATGGGAATATGTACAAATACCTATCATCTCTCAACCATGTATTACATGTGAATATGTACAAATACCTATCATCTCTTAACCATGTATTACATGTGAATATGTACAAATACCTATCATCTCTTAAACCATGTATTACATGGGAATATGTACAAATACCTATCATCTCTCAACCATGTATTACATGTGAATATGTACAAATACCTATCATCTCTTAACCATGTATTACATGTGAATATGTACAAATAACTATCATCTCTTAACCATGTATTACATGTGATTATGTACAAATACCTATCATCTCTTAAACCATGTATTACATGGGAATATGTACAAATACCTATCATCTCTCAACCATGTATTACATGTGAATATGTACAAATACCTATCATCTCTCAACCATGTATTACATGTGAATATGTACAAATACCTATCATCTCTTAAACCATGTATTACATGGGAATATGTACAAATACCTATCATCTCTCAACCATGTATTACATGTGAATATGTACAAATACCTATCATCTCTTAAACCATGTATTACATGTGAATATGTACAAATACCTATCATCTCTCAACCATGTATTACATGTGAATATGTACAAATACCTATCATCTCTTAAACCATGTATTACATGGGAATATGTACAAATACCTATCATCTCTCAACCATGTATTACATGTGAATATGTACAAATACCTATCATCTCTTAACCATGTATTACATGTGAATTTGTACAAATACCTATCATCTCTTAACCATGTATTACATGGGAATATGTACAAATACCTATCATCTCTTAAACCATGTATTACATGTGAATATGTACAAATAACTATCATCTCTTAACCATGTATTACATGTGAATATGTACAAATAACTATCATCTCTTAACCATGTATTACATGTGAATATGTACAAATACCTATCATCTCTTAACCATGTATGTGCTTTTCCATACTATTATGTGTGTTACTGCTTTATGTCGGTCAATAGCTATTCATGGCTAATGTTTGTATTTATATGTCATTCCCTTTTTAAATAATTTTTTGTATCTTTAACCGGCTGGGGAATGAACAACCTTTCTCATGCGAGGTGAATGCTCTACCTTTAAGTCAGATGAAAGAGTAATATATTAAATAATTCAAGGACCATAACACTGCTGTATCTAGTCCGACATGGCAAGTTTTTTAATTTGTTCACACCTTTTCCTATGACTGTGCTGATTTTAGAAAAAAAAAAAAAAAAAGTGGTGGTAGGGGCATGTGGGTTGAGGAGCCATGTAGTTTGAGGAGTGTGAGACAGATATGGCTTGTAGTCAAACTTATCTAAGTTTTAGTCGATATTTATATTTTTAACAAGTTTGGTCAAGATCAGACCCGGTCAAGATCAGATCCTCACAAGCACAATGCATTGCATACAACAATTTTTTTTTCACATCCAACTATGGCTGTCATTGATAGAAATGATACTGATGTATCATCAATTCTTTTCAGACGATCAATTTTTAACTGAAAAAAGCACAACGAAAATGAATGGCATTTTGTTTTGGGGTTAACTCGTGAAAACTTTCATTTAAACTGGAAATAGGTGCGCTGTGAAGTGGTTTTGGCTAAAACATGTATGACAGGCACGGATTTTATCCATTCCATTGTCTTGTAAGATTCTTTTCTGTTTTTTTAATGTTCTTATTTCAAAACGATGGTTTAAAACAAGAGGTCAATGACCTTGAAGCTCTACTGATAGATTTTGATAGCTAGATCAGCATTCCTGTGAAGTTTCATAAAAATCTGTCAAGTAGTTTCAGAGGAGTAGTCGCTACAAGTTGAAGTTTTTACTATATAAATGTAGGTAAACAAAGATGGCCACTGGCAGCCATGTTTAATGTTGAATCAAAATAATTTTCGACAAGGATCAACACCTTGTCATGCTGATCATTTCAGAAAAAGTCCCATATCCAGTGTTCATTCTGGAGGGCGACATGAGCGACTTTGTCGCTTTTTCCTCCGTGACTTCGCTTTTTTTTAGCCGACGGCGAAGTTAAGTCGCCTTCAGATTGACCACTTCGCTTTTTTCCCGCCCTCAAGCGAAGTGTAACCAGTCCTTTATCTGACCTGTTGTTTATGTCTCAGGACAGGCGTAGACATCTCTGGGAAGGGATTATGCTAATTGCTTTGTTCGATCACAGCAGAAACCCCGCGGGGAGCATACTTTCCTACAACTATGATATCCCCCGAGGCAATTTTCGCACCTCGCCATTTTTTGTTTACAAATTAGACTCTACAGGGAATACACACGCCTTATCCAATGAGATTGCGTATAGCTGAACAATTGACCAATCGTAGGTTCCGTTACAGTTAGACAAGTGCGTGTTGAAAACGTGATCGAAGCAACAGTTTGAAGTTAATTTACATGAGGTGATTAAATGATACCACCGAATAATGATTAACGTTGTGTTTTCTTAATTGTTTGTCAATATCACTTACAGTTTTCAATAAGTAGTCGCTACAAACTTGTTTTTTAAAAATCTATGTTTAGCCGTGTTGGCCATCTTGAATTTCCGGCCGACCTGAAATTGTGCTAGGATCAATTAGACATCAAGAGCAACATTCCTGTAAAGTTTCATGAAAATCCGCCAAGTAATTTCAGAGGAGTAGTCGCTACAGGTTTTTACTATATAACTCTTATGTAAACAAAGATGGCCAGTGGCAGCCACGTTTAACGTCGAATCAAAACGATTTTTGACAAGGACCAACATCATGGCATGCTGATCATTTTAGAAAAAGTCCCATATCAATATCACTTATAGTTTTCAAGAAGTAGTTGCTACAAACTTGTATTTCAAAAATCTACTTTTAGCTTTGGAGGCCATCTTGGATTTCACATCAACATGAATTTTTGCTAGGATCACCTAGACTTCATGGGCAACATTTCTGTAAAGTTTCATGAAAATTCATTCAGTAGTTTTAGAGGAGTAGTCACTACAAATAAAAGTTTACGGACAGACAGACAGATGACGGACGCCGCACCACGGCATAAGCTCTGCTGATCTCTGATCAGTCGAGCTAAAAACAAAAACTTTTAACTTGAATTGAAACAGCATGAATTGCTTTGCTGACACAAGCAAATACATTTATGTAAAAAAGGGAAAGTTATTTTATCTTGACCAATAATTATAAATGCCTAGAGGTATAACAAATCAAGCAAACTACCATTTTTGCTTCAAACAGTGTATTTGAAATGTTACAACACCCATTTAAAAGTAATATATACATAAGTATAATTACAGCCGTGTGATGATACTGGGTGCCCGGTGGCCTGGTTAGCTCAACTGGTAGAGCACTTGCCTTATAAGTGAGGGGTCCCGGGTTCGAGTCCCATACCGGCCACTTGGTTTACTTCATTGGCGGCGAGGATAATTCAGTGAATGCATGATAGCAGCACCAGGGTCTTAATAAGTACAAGGGGAAGGAGTGTGGTGATATTGGGTACCCGGTGATCTCAGTTGGTAAGCGAGTGTTCCCGGGTTCGAGTCCCGTACCAGCAGCACTTTTTCCCCTTGGTTTACTTCAGCCGTAACAATTTCAGTCTATATATGTATATGCTTCCTTCGCTATGGTCGATACACGTTACACCCTACCAATGACAGCCATTTATCCAACCACAGACCTAGCAACAAATTATTAATTAGTTATGTGATTTACCAAAAATAACAAATAAATCAAACAAAAACGACAGATTGATATTGATAAATTGTCTACATCTGAAAAGTTATTACTGAATTGGACACTATGTTCTTTATTGTTACGAGAGTCGTATGATTTCGTCTCTATCGTTATATATAAGTTTTAGAAAAACTAAATACGTTTGATTCTTTTAAAAACATTACCTCAACATTCTAATTCAAACCGAAAGTAGAACACGCTCGGTATAGCAGAATAGTTACACGTGCACAATAAACGCAAATGTTGATTTCATTTTGTTTCCCCAATTTTTATTCATTACTTGTTAGAATGGTCAATCAGTCCATCGCTAGTCCTTAGACTCTGTTAACATTGTCGAGATTTTGAATACAGTTTTGAAACTATACCCGAAGTTTCACATATTCTTACGAATTTGTGAAATATTCTTAAAACCAAAAGTCACAGGAAGTCGTACTGCGCATGTCTTATTTACCTCAGCAATGATGGCGGAAAGAATTCCAACAGTGTACAAACATGTTTGAATTATTTATGTAGTTTAATATTGTTTACGTGTTGGTACACCAAATATACGATAATAAACTTAACGATTATCTAACATGGACCGTAAGTAATTCAATACGGCATTCTGCTTCTGAGTAACCAACAGTAACGACACTTATTGTTGTTTTCATCGAATCATGTCAGAAAATTACAAACACTGTTTGAAACAGTCAAAATATCTCCTAGTCAGAACGGCCACTCAGGTCAAAAAGAGCCCAAATTGGTCCCAACGTCCACTTTTTTTGGTTAAAACGTCGCACCCTATTAATTTTGTAGTCAAAACGTCCCCCTATTTATTTCTAATGAACTCGTATACTGGCTTCCTATGATATCAAGGGTTCTATGGTATCATGGTAGGCCTAGTGTCAAATCTACTGAGTGAGTGGTTACAAATTGTTTAACTCGTACTCATCATAAAAAAAGCTTGTACGGAATTATATATGTCATAGGGCTAGAAAAATGTGCAGACCGGGGCTTTCGGACTACCGTTCCGACCAAGCTAACCAGCCGGACAATGCGACATCAATCTACTGTTAGATATCTATGAACCGTGACATACTCCCCCTACAGATTGAAATTAGTCCTCGAATTTCCATGGGTAAAGAGAATCATTTTGCATGTTTCTCGGAGTTTACTCAGTCACGGTGACTTTTTTTTTTACATAAAGTTATATAGAAAAAACTTGTGGCGACTACTTCTCTGAAACTAATTGATGGATTTTCATGAAACTTTTCAGGAATGTTGCTCTTGATGTCTAGTTGATCCTAGCAAAAAATCAGGTTGGCCAGAAATTCAAGATGGCCGCTATGGCTAAAAATAGATTTTAATGTCACTGTAAGTGACAATGAATGAATGGTGTTTTACGGCACGTCGACACATAAATAGGTCATATTGTGCGCAAAAAAATATGAAAAATGAAGTATTAATTAAAAATTAATGTAAATATATAAAGATAAAACTATTAAAAAAAATAAGGGATGACAAGGTGTAATATAAACTATGTATGTAAATCAATAAATGCCCGGCAACGGGTATATAAACAAGTAAATATATATAAGAACACATTACAATGATTTATATAGTCTGATCTCTTTCAGGAAATCTAAAACAAGACTAAAATCTACAGTATCAAATAACTCTTTCATAGTATTAACATTGTAGTACCTTTGACGCATAGGATCAAAGTCTACACATTCCAATAAGATGTGTTTGACCGTTAACGGTGCAAAGCAGGGTATACATTCCGGTAATTGCTCACCTTGTAATAAATATGAATGAGTATAACGTGTATGCCCTATCCTGCACCGGGCTAGGACAACTTCCTCTCGACGAATGGGTCTACTAGAAGAACGCCATTCTCTGAGTAACGGTTTAATTGTATGGAGTTTATTGTTAACTGACAAATCCCAAGCGGCTTGCCAAGAGTTACGAACATATGTGTTAATACAACTTTTAAAATCAGTATAAGGTAATTTGGTATTAGTTATATGTAAATCTAATGCTGCCTTAGCAGCACTATCAGCTCTATCATTACCACGTATTCCTACATGGCTTGGAAGCCAGCAGAAAATAATAACATTATCAATTATAAGAGAATTGTACTTTTCTAAAAGTTGAAGCACAACTGGGTTATCATGTTTCATATTACCCAGTGCTTGAAGAGATGAAAGGGAATCAGAAAAGATTACAAAATGGTCATCATCAGATTCCTGAATATAATTTAAGGCAAGTTCAATTGCCTTAAGTTCAGCTGAAAAGATAGAGGCCTTGTCAGGCAGGCGGCTCTTTATGCTGTGTTTGTGAACAACAGCTGCTGCAGCTACCTTATCTCCATCTTTAGAGCCATCTGTGTAGATATGTTGAAAGTCACAGTATTTCGATTTAATTTCATTAAATTTGCTTTGAAAGACAGTATGGTCTGTACTGGATTTGTTATTATTACAAAGATCAAAAATAATTGTTGGAGTTTCCAAAGTCCACGGTGGAATTTGTGGTACTTTGTACTTGGCAATCAAATTTAGGTCAATTTCAGTGTCTCTTAATTTTGGTTTAATACGAAGACCAAATGGTCGAATGGCCTTCGGTTTTCGATCAAAAAGAGGTTCACAACTAGGATTAAAAACATTATCGAAAGTTGGGTTTGAAGGGTTAGACTTTAATTTAATGGCGTATTGAAGAGCTAATTTGTCTCGTCTGTGAGACAGTGATGGTTCATTGGCTTCAACATATAGACTTTCGGCTGGTGATGTACGAAAGGCACCTAAGGCGAGACGTAATCCTTGATTATGTATAGGGTCGAGCATCTGCAAGTACGACTTGCGAGTCGATCCATATACTATTGAGCCGTAGTCCAGCTTGGATCTGATAAGAGATCTGTAAAGTCGCAAGAGGACTTTTCGATCTGCTCCCCAATTAGTGTTTGCAACAACTTTAAGTAAGTTAAGAGCTTTAAGGCATTTGGCCTTCAAGTATTTAAGGTGTGGTATAAACGTTAATTTACGGTCGAAAATAAGACCAAGGAATTTTGTCTCATCCACTACTGGTATTGGTGACCCATCCAGTGTTAGATGAGGGTCTTCATGATGTTTACGAAGTTGACAAAGGTGCATACAATTAGTTTTAGATTTAGAAAATTTAAAACCATTTTCATCAGACCAGGTCTGAAGTTTATTGAGACATTGTTGTAATTGTCTCTCGATAGTATTCATGTTTTTTGCACGATAACATATAACAAAGTCGTCAACATATAGCGAACAATCCACACCTGGATTGATGCATTTTACTATACTGTTAATCTTTATATTAAAAAGTGTGACAGATAGTATGCTGCCCTGTGGAACACCCATCTCCTGTTCATGAATATCAGAGAGGGTTGAACCCATTCGGACACGAAACTGTCTATCATCTAAGAATTTCTCTATAAAAATGGGTAATCGGCCTCTAAGACCAATGTCATGTAGATCATTCATAATACTGTACTTCCATGCAGTATCATAAGCTTTCTCCAAGTCAAAAAATACAGCGACTAAATGTTCTTTTTTTATGAAAGCTTCCCTAATAAACGATTCAAATCGTATGAGATTGTCTGTTGTGCCTCGTTGGCGCCGGAATCCACTTTGATACTTTGTTATCAGTTTGTTGGACTCCAGGTACCAAACGAGTCTCTCATTAATCATTCGTTCCATGGTTTTACATATACAGCTCGTTAAAGCGATTGGGCGATAATTTATTGGGTCCGTATGATCCTTTCCAGGTTTGGGGACTGGAATAACGATTGCTTCCCGCCAAGAATCGGGGAAGATTCCCGTCACCCAAACCTTATTAAATATATCAAGAAGGGTAGAGAGACAGGATTCAGGTAAATGTTTTAGTAATTGATAATGGATATCATCAGGACCAGCTGATGTATCATGAGCCTTTTTAAGGGACTCTCGAAGTTCTTTGAGAGTGAATAGTTTATTGTATTTTTCCAAGTTTTTCGACTTGAAGTTCAGCTTCTTCTGTTCTTTTTGTTTCTTATTTTTCAGAAAATTTGGTTGACAATTTTCAGAAGAAGAATTTTTTGAAAAAGTTTCTGCCAAAGTGTTTGCAATATCTTTGACAGATGTTATATCTCCATTATCTGTTTTAAGATGATTTACAGTACTAGAATGACCTTTACCACTTATTTTCCGGACCATGTCCCATGTCTTCTTAAGAGATGAGCGAGAATTCAGCCTAGAGACGTAAGTTCTCCAGGATTTCCTCTTGCTATCCTTAATAGTACGACGGGCTTTCGCACGAAAAACTCTAAAGTTATCTAAATTTGTTTGAGTTGGCCGCAAGTGACAAATGCCCCCGAAGTGACCTTTGACCTCTAAGTGTGACCTTGGAGCCGCAGACCTGGGTTTTGTGCGTGACACGTCGTCTGGTTGTGGTGAGCACTTGTGCCAAGTAACTTGGCACAAGTGCTCACCACAACCAGACAACGTGTCGCGCACAAAATCCAGGAACGTGGCTCCAAGGTCAAGGTCACACTTAGAGGTCAAAGGTTACTTCGGAGGCAATTGTCACTTACAGTGACATTTCTTGTTTTACATAGAGTTATATAGGAAAAACTTGTGGCGACTATACTCCTCTGAAACTACTTAATGGAATTTCATGAAACTTGACAGGAATGTTGCTCTTGATGTCTAGTTAATTCTAGCAAAAATTCAGGTCAGTAGGACACCACAGCTAAAAATAGATTTAAAAAATGCGACTTTGTGGCGACTACTTCTCAAAAGCCCCAAGCGATATTGAATTGGAACTTTTACCAAAATGACTGGTGCGACATGTACTTGGTCCTAACAAAGATTCATTTCGATTCGATGTTAAACATGGCCGCCAGCGGCCATCTTTGTTTACATAGTGTTATATTGGAAAAACTTGTGGCGACTACTCCTCTGAAACTACTTGACAGATTTGCTCTTGATGTCTAGTGGATCCTTGCAAAAATCCATGTCGGCCGGAAATTCAAGATGGTCACTACGGCTAAAAATAGATTTTAAAAATGCGATATTGTGGCAACTACTTCTCATAAAACATAAGTGATATTGATTTGGAATCTTTACCAAAATGACTGCCATGACATGTAGTTGGTCCTGACCATCTTTGTTTACATAGAGTTATATAGTAAAAACTTGTAGTGACTACTCCTCTGAAACTACTTGACAGATTTTCATGTAACTTCACAGGAATGCTGTTCTAGCTATCAAAACCTATCAGTAGAGCTTCAAGGTCATTGACCTCTTGTTAGATTTACCTGTAATGTTTTAATATTTCAGAAACTTTGTATTTTATTACAGGTGGTGCAAAAAAGAAACCAGGAAGAGATGAAGACAGTCCAATGGTAAAAAGAGTGGTGTATATTTTTTTATCACATAACTTACAGTGTGGGAGTGGAATAACACCATTCTATATTTTCGATATACCACTAGTTATATAAGTATGCAAATAAGCATCGTATGCACTGTCAACAAAAATTGATAATGACTATGATCCAATTCCCATGGTTTATGTCAGTTTCTTGTGTTAAAGCGACAGGCAAAATGCAGTAAAAGTCGATATGTGAGTTATGTGATAAATAGAATCTAACATTGGTTCTCATTCATTATTGAATTTATTAGCTCACCTGAGCATTAAGTGCTCAAGGGTGACCTATTGTGAACACTCTTTGTCTGTCGTCAATTTTTAGCCTGTTTACACGATAGAGGCCACAATACTTGAGCAATCTTAACCAACTTGCGCAGATTGTATATGACCATAAGATCTCGGACGAGTTCGATAATAGGCCAGATTGGACCAGTAATACCAGAGTCATGGCCCCTGAATTAGCAAAAAATGCGTTTTTTAGCTCTGCTGGCCAAAGGCCAGGCAAGCTTATGGGATCACTTTTTGTCCGTCGTCTGTCTGTCCATCCGTCTGTTAGCAATTTTATAAAATCGACATCTTCTCTGAAACCCCTTGAAGGATTCTGAAGAAATTTCGTCACAATGTTACTTAGGAGGCCCCCTCTCAGATTTATGTTTTTCATGGCCGCCATTCATCCAAGATGGCCCCCATGGCTAAAACTAGGTAAAATTTAAGGAATTTTCAAACGACATCTCCGAAACCACTTATTCCATTATTGTGAAATAGCATAAACATGTTCCTTGGGTTGGTCTCTATCAAGTTTGTGTTATAATGAAAATGGCCGCCACGGCTACTCAAAGTTTACATACAAATGTAGAGTTATATAGGAAAAGGCTAAAAATGACATCTTCTTTTAAACCGCTTGAAGGATTTTGATGAAACCGCTTGAAGGATTTTGATGAAACTTCATTACAATGATCTTTAGGATAATCCCCCTCTGATTTGTGTTTTTTGCGGTCACCAGTCCCCCTCAGAATTGTGTTTTTCACGGCTGCAAGTCATCCAAGATGGCCACCATGGCTAAAATTAGGTCAAATTTAAGGCAATTTCAACCAACATCTCCGACGAAACCACTTATTCCATTATTGTGAAATATCATAAACAAGTTCCTTGGGTTAGCCACTATCAAGTTTGTGTTTTTCGTTATCGTCGAATAATCAAAATGGCCGCCACAGCGACCTAAAGTTTACATAGAGTTATATAGGAAAACGTTAAAAATGACATCTTCTCTGAAACCGCTTGAAGGATTTTGATGAAACTTAATCACAATGATCTTTGGGTTAGTCCCCTTCAGATTTGTGTTTTTGGGGCCTCCATTCATACATGATGGCCACCATGGCTAAACTTAGGTCAAATTTAAGGACATTTATCAAATGACATATTACCACTTATTACATTCTAGTTAAATATCATATACATGTTCCTGTTGTTGGCCTCTGTCAAGTTTGTGTTTTTCGTTGTCGTCAAATATTCAAAATGGCCGCCACGATAACCCAAAGTTTTCATAGAGTTATATATACATGTAGGAAACATGTTTCTCTAGGCTAGCGCTAGGATTTTAAACCCTTTAGCCAAATCTGGCTAAAGCCCTAACAATTTCTTTAGCCAGATTAGAATGTCTTTTGCCGAGATATTTTGGAACTTTTATTGAAGGCGCTAAAACCTTGCGTTTGCGAACACGTCAAAAGTAAGTCAAAAGAGTATGGTTTAATATTAACCTGTAGGGTATCAATATTTCCATATCATATGCATGCTGCATTCTGCTTAATTAGTGCTTATAATTAAAAGTTGACATGCACAATATTCAAAAGTTTTTAAAAATTGTATTTAATTTGTGTAATTTAATTTTTAGCTCTACTGGCCAAGGGCCAGCAGAGCTTATGGGATGGTGTGTTGTCCGTCGTCCGTCCGTTAACTTTTCTTCAAACGACTTCTCCTCAGAAACCGCTTGGCTAATTTTGACCCAACTTCACATGGAAGATCCTTAGATGAATGCTTTTTAGATTTGTTAAAATTAGGTCAGCGCTACATCCAAGATGGCTGCCATTACCATATATGGTCGAAACATTAAAAAATCTTCTTCTCCAGAACCGCTGGACAGATTTCAACAGTTTTTCTTTTAAAATGATCGCCAACGCCTAGACTATCAAGTGTGTTCAAATAAAGTCCCCGGGGTCAAAAATGGTTGTGCCCCGGGGGTCCAAAGTTTGTATATTGAGGTTTTGCATGTTTTTCAAATAGACATATAGGAAAAACTATAAAAAATCTTCTTCTCTGAAACCACAAGGCACAAACCTCTCATGTATTACATGTAGCATCAGCTTATGGTCCTCTACTACGTTTGTTCAATGATGACCCTGGGGTCAAATTTGTCCCCGCCCCGGGGGTCACAGTTTTACATAGACTAATATAGGATTGTTTTTTTTTAAATCTTCTTCTCGGAAACTACAACAGCCAGAGGTTTGATATTTTGCATTTACTATAAGCTTATGGTCCTTTACCAAGTTTGTTCAAATGGTGACCCTGGGGTCACATTTGGCCCCTCCCCAAGGGTCACATGTTTTATATAGATATGTATAGGGAAAAATTAAAAAAAACTTCTTCTCTGAAACTGCAAGAGCCAGAGGTTTAATATTTTGCATTTGCTATAAGCTTGTGGTCCTCTACCAAGTTTGTTCAAATGGTGACCCAGGGGTCACATTTGGCTCCATCCCGGGGGTCACAGTTTTACACAGGCTTGTATAGGGAAAAACTGAAAAAAATCTTTTTCTCTGGAACCACATGGCACAGAGCTCTCATGTATTACATGTAGCATCAGCTTATGGTCCTCTACTAAGTTTGTTCAAATGGTGACCCTCGGGTCAAATTTGTCCCCGCCACGAGGGTCACAGTTTTACATAGACTTATATAGGATATTTTTTTTAAAATCTTCTTCTCGGAAACTACAAGAGCCAGAGGTTTGATATTTTACATTTATTATAAGCTTGTGGTCCTTTACCAAGTTTGTTCAATGGTGACCCTGGGGTCACATTTGGCCCCGCCCCAAGGGTCACATGTTCTACATAGACATGTTTAGGGAAAAACTTAAAAAATCTTGTTCTCTGAAACTGCAAGAGCCAGAGGTTTAATATTTTGCTGTTGCTATAAGCTTATGGTCCTTTACCAATTTTGTTCAAATGGTGACCCTGGGGTCACATCTGGCCCCGCCCCGGGGGTCACAGTTTTACATAAATGCTTGTTTTAAATTTTTAAATTTCTTTATTTTTTATATTATTTTTATTTTATTTTTAGCTCTACTGATCAGAGATCAGCAGAGCTTATGCCGTGGTGCGGCGTCCGTCTGTCTGTCCGTAAACTTTTTTTTGTAGCGACAACTCCTCTGAAACTACTGAATGGATTTTCATGAAACTTTACAGAAATGTTGCCCATGAAGTCTAGTTGATCCTAGCAAAAATTCATGTTGATGTGAAATCCAAGATGGCCGCCAAAGCTAAAAATAGAGTTTTAAAATACAAGTTTGTAGCGACTACTTCTTGAAAAATATAAGTGATATTGATATGGGACTTTTTCTAAAGTGATCAGCATGACATGATGTTAGTCCTTGTCAAAAATCGTTTTGATTCGACGTTAAACATGGCTGCCAGCGGCCATCTTTGTTTACATAGAATTATATAATGAAAACTTGTAGCGACTACTCCTCTGAAACTACTTGACGGATTTTCATGAAACTTCACAGGAATGTCGCTCTTGATGTCTAATTGATCCTAGCAAAATTTTAGGTAGGCCGGAAATTCAAGATGGCCGCCACGACTAAAAATAAATTTTCAAAATACAAGTTTGTAGCGACTTCTTCTTGAAAACTATAAGTGATATTGATATGGGACTTTTTCTAAAATGATCAGCATGACATGATGTTGGTCCTTGTCAAAAATTGTTTTGATTCAACGTTAAACATTGCTGCCAGCGGCCATCTTTGTTTACTTAGAGTTATATAGTAAAAACTTGTAGCGACTACTCCTTTGAAACTACTTGGCGGATTTTCATGACACTTTACAGGAATGTTGCTCTTAATGTCTTATTGATCCTAGCAAAATTTCAGATCGGCCAGAAATTCAAGATGGCCGCCACAGCTAAAAATAGATTTTTAAAAAAGAAGTTTTTAGCGACTACATCTTGAAAACTATAAGTGATATTGATATGGGACTTTTTGTAAAATGATCAGCATGACATGATGGTTATCAGAGTCAAACATTATTTTGATTCGACGTTAAACATGGCTGCCAGTGGCCATCTTTGTTTACATAGAGTTATATAATGAAAACTTGTAGCGACTACTCCTCTGAAACTACTTGACGGATTTTCATGAAACTTCACAGGAATGTTGCTCTTAATGTCTAATTGATCCTAGCAAAATTTCAGGTCAGCCGGAAATTCAAGATGGCCGCCACGGCTAAAAATAAAAATGAAATCAAAATCAATCAGTAGAGCTTCAAGGTCATTGACCTCTTGTTTATTTTTATAATTTTTAGCTCTACTGATCAGAGATCAGCAGAGCTTATGCCGTGGTGCGGAGTCCGTCGTCCGTCCGTCCGTCTGTCCGTCTGTCCGTCTGTCCGTCTGTCTGTCCGTAAACTTTTATTTGTAGCGACTTCACAGCTGAAACTACTGGATGGATATTCATAAAACTTTACAGAAATGTTGCCCATAAAGTCTAGTTGATCCTAGCAAAAATTCATGTTGATGTGAAATCCAAGATGGCCGCCAAAGCTAAAAATAGAGTTTTAAAATACAAGTTTGTAGCGACTTCTTCTTGAAAACTATAAGTGATATTGATATGGGACTTTTTCTAAAATGATCAGCATGACATGATGTTGATCCTAGTCAAAAATTGTTTTGATTCAACGTTAAACATGGCTGCCAGCGGCCATCTTTGTTTACATAGAGTTATATAGTAAAAACTTGTAGCGACTTCACAGCTGAAACTACTGGATGGATATTCATGAAACTTTACAGAAATGTTGCCCATAAAGTCTAGTTGATCCTAGCAAAAATTCATGTTGATGTGAAATCCAAGATGGCCGCCAAAGCTAAAAATAGAGTTTTAAAATACAAGTTTGTAGCGACTTCTTCTTGAAAACTATAAGTGATATTGATATGGGACTTTTTCTAAAATGATCAGCATGACATGATGTTGATCCTAGTCAAAAATCGTTTTGATTCAACGTTAAACATGGCTGCCAGCGGCCATCTTTGTTTACATAGAGTTATATAGTAAAAACTTGTAGCGACTTCACAGCTGAAACTACTGGATGGATATTCATGAAACTTTACAGAAATGTTGCCCATAAAGTCTAGTTGATCCTAGCAAAAATTCATGTTGATGTGAAATCCAAGATGGCCGCCAAAGCTAAAAATAGAGTTTTAAAATACAAGTTTGTAGCGACTTCTTCTTGAAAACTATAAGTGATATTGATATGGGACTTTTTCTAAAATGATCAGCATGACATGATGTTGATCCTAGTCAAAAATCGTTTTGATTCAACGTTAAACATGGCTGCCAGCGGCCATCTTTGTTTACATAGAGTTATATAGTAAAAACTTGTAGCGACTACTTCTCTGAAACTACTTGGCGGATTGTCATGAAACTTTACAGGAATGTTGCTCTTGATGTCTGATTGATCCTAGAAAAATTTCAGGTCGGCCGGAAATTCAAGATGGCCGTCACAGCTAAAAATAGATTTTTAAAAAATAAGTTTGTAGAGACTACTTCTTGAAAACTATAAGTGATATTGATATGGGACTTTTTCTAAAATGATCAGCATTACATGATGTTGATCCTAGTCAAAAATCGTTTTGATTCAACGTTAAACATGACTGCCAGCGGCCATCTTTGTTTACATAGAGTTATATAGTAAAAACTTGTAGCGACTACTCCTCTGAAACTACTTGGCGGATTGTCATGAAACTTTACAGGAATGTTGCTCTTGATGTCTAATTGATCCTATCAAAATTTCAGGTCGGCCGGAAATTCAAGATGGCCGTCACAGCTAAAAATAGATTTTTAAAAAATAAGTTTGTAGCGACTACTTCTTGAAAACTATAAGTGATATTGATATGGGACTTTTTCTAAAATGATCAGCATGACATGATGTAGATCCTTGTGGAAAATTATTTTGATTCGACGTTAAACATGGCTGCCAGTGGCCATCTTTGGTTACATAGAGTTATATAGTAAAAACTTGTAGCGACTACTCCTCTGAAACTACTTGACGGATGTTCATGAAACTTCACAGGAATGTTGCTCTTGATGTCTAGTTGATCCTAGAAAAATTTCAGGTCGGCCGGAAATTCAAGATGGCCGCCACAGCTAAAAATAGATTTAAAATAAATAAGTTTGTAGCGACTACTTCTTCAAAACAATAAGAGATATTGATATGGGACTTTTTCTAAAATGATCAGTATGACATGATGTTGGTCCTTGTCGAAAATCGTTTTGATTTGACCTTAAACATGGCTGCTTTGTTTACATAGAGTTATGTTAATGAAAACTTGTAGCGACTACTTCTTTGAAACTACCTGACGGATTTTCATGAAACTTCACAGGAATGTTGCTCTTAATGTCTTATTGATCTTAGCAAAATTTCAGGTCGGCCGGAAATTCAAGATGGCCGCAACGGTTAAAATAGATTTTCAAAAAACAAGTCTGTAGCGACTACTTCCTGAAATCAAAATCAATCAGTAGAGCTTCAAGGTCATTGACCTCTTGTTATTTTTATTTTTATTTTTTGATTTTTTTGATTTTTTAATTTTTTTTATTTTTATTTTTTTTTTTAGCTCTACTGATCAGAGATCAGCAGAGCTTATGCCGTGGTGCGGCGTCTGTCGTCCGTCCGTCTGTCTGTCTGTCCGTAAACTTTTATTTGTAGCGACTTCACAGCTGAAACTACTGGATGGATATTCATGAAACTTTACAGAAATGTTGCCCATAAAGTCTAGTTGATCCTAGCAAAAATTCATGTTGATGTGAAATCCAAGATGGCCGCCAAAGCTAAAAATAGAGTTTTAAAATACAAGTTTGTAGCGACTTCTTCTTGAAACTATAAGTGATATTGATATGGGACTTTTTCTAAAATGATCAGCATGACATGATGTTGATCCTAGTCAAAAATCGTTTTGATTCAACGTTAAACATGGCTGCCAGCGGCCATCTTTGTTTACATAGAGTTATATAGTAAATGTCCGTAAACTTTTATTTGTAGCGACTTCACAACTGAAACTACTGGATGGATATTCTTGAAACTTTACAGAAATGTTGCCCATAAAGTCTAGTTGATCCTAGCAAAAATCATGTTGATGTGAAATCCAAGATGGCCACCAAAGCTAAAAATAGAGTTTTAAAATACAAGTTTGTAGCGACTTCTTCTTGAAAACTATAAGTGATATTGATATGGGATTTTTTCTAAAATGATCAGCATGACATGATGTTGATCCTAGTCAAAAATCGTTTTGATTCAACGTTAAACATGGCTGCCAGTGGCCATCTTTGTTTACATAGAGTTATATAGTAAAAACTTGTAGCGACTACTTCTCTGAAACTACTTGGCGGATTGTCATGAAACTTTACAGGAATGTTGCACTTGATGTCTAATTGATCCTAGAAAAATTTCAGGTCGGCCGGAAATTCAAGATGGCCGTCACAGCTAAAAATAGATTTTTAAAAAATAAGTTTGTAGCGACTACTTCTTGAAAACTATAAGTGATATTGATATGGGACTTTTTTCTAAAATGATCAGCATGACATGATGTTGATCCTAGTCAAAAATCGTTTTGATTCAACGTTAAACATGGCTGCCAGCGGCCATCTTTGTTTACATAGGGTTATATAGTAAAAACTTTGTAGCGACTACTTGTCATGAAACTTTACAGGAATGTTGCACTTGATGTCTAATTGATCCTAGAAAAATTTCAGGTCGGCCGGAAATTCAAGATGGCCGTCACAGCTAAAAATAGATTTTTAAAAAATAAGTTTGTAGCGACTACTTCTTGAAAACTACAAGTGATATTGATATGGGACTTTTTCTAAAATGATCAGCATTACGTGATGTTGATCCTAGTCAAAAATCGTTTTGATTCAACGTTAAACATGGCTGCCAGCGGCCATCTTTGTTTACATAGAGTTATATAGTAAAAACTTGTAGCGACTACTCCTCTGAAACTACTTGCGGATTGTCATGAAACTTTACAGGAATGTTGCTCTTGATGTCTAATTGATCCTATCAAAATTTCAGGTCGGCCGGAAATTCAAGATGGCCGTCACAGCTAAAAATAGATTTTTAAAAAATAAGTTTGTAGCGACTTCTTCTTGAAAACTATAAGTGATTTTGATATGGGACTTTTTCTAAAATGATCAGCATGACATGATGTAGATCCTTGTGGAAAATTATTTTGATTCAACGTTAAACATGGCTGCCAGTGGCCATCTTTGGTTACATAGAGTTATATAGTAAAAACTTGTAGCGACTACTCCTCTGAAACTACTTGACGGATGTTCATGAAACTTCACAGGAATGTTGCTCTTGATGTCTAGTTGATCCTAGAAAAAATTCAGGTCGGCCGGAAATTCAAGATGGCCGCCACAGCTAAAATAGATTTAAAATAAATAAGTTTGTAGCGACTACTTCTTCAAAACAATAAGAGATATTGATATGGGACTTTTTCTAAAATGATCAGTATGACATGATGTTGGTCCTTGTCGAAAATTGTTTTGTTTTGACCTTAAACATGGCTGCTTTGTTTACATAGAGTTATATAATGAAAACTTGTAGCGACTACTTCTTTGAAACTACCTGACGGATTTTCATGAAACTTCACAGGAATGTTGCTCTTAATGTCATATTGATCTTAGCAAAATTTCAGGTCGGCCGGAAATTCAAGATGGCCGCCACGGTTAAAAATAGATTTTCAAAAAACAAGTCTGTAGCGACTACTTCCTGAAATCAAAATCAATTCGGCGTTAAACATGGCTGCCAGTGGCCATCTTTGGTTACATAGAGTTATATAGTAAAAACTTGTAGCGACTACTCCTCTGAAACTACTTGACGGATGTTCATGAAACTTCACAGGAATGTTGCTCTTGATGTCTAGTTGATCCTAGAAAAATTTCAGGTCGGCCGGAAATTCAAGATGGCCGCCACAGCTAAAAATAGATTTAAAATAAATAAGTTTGTAGCGACTACTTCTTCAAAACAATAAGAGATATTGATATGGGACTTTTTCTAAAATGATCAGTATGACATGATGTTGGTCCTTGTCGAAAATCGTTTTGATTTGACCTTAAAGGAGCCCTTTTATACCTCGTGTTTCTTGTTTATATTTATTACTGAACACTATATAAACACACTGCAACTCATTTTTTGGTGAAATATCGCGTTCCGTGCTTTTTATCGCCAGGTAAAAAATCACCTGTTGACCGATACAATAACCGTATTCGCCTCGGGTTTATTTCCGCTGATTTCCGGTGTGTGACGTCACACAAAGTACCGCGCCATATCTGACAGATTGACAACACAGTCAGGTTCTCAATATTTTATTGAGATAACTTAGATCATACTTTCTTGAAGTATTAAAGGCAACTGTCACTGAAAGTATGAAATACATCGGGATGAAATTGTTTATTGACTGCAGACTCATTTCTGAGAGAGCTTGTTGCATCACAGAAGTTCAGGGATTTGCTCTCCTATAACATGAAGCCGTGGCTTACGTTTTCTATGACCATTGGCAAGTGCATTAAAAACATGTCTACGAAAGGCAAGACGATTTTTGAAATGAACCGTCCTCCGACTGCACACGCGTTTGACTTTTTAATGTGTGGACTTTCCGTAGAGAGTCTCTGCCCTAGACATCAACTGATACACTGATTTTTATAAGTGTACAACTTACCTAAAATGATCATTTGTTATCCATTTCACACTAAAATGTTGATAATGAAACAACAACAAAACATTATTATCTAGGTACTATGCACTGTTTGAACGGCAAAATACAGGTGTCAGTGCAGTGACGTCTTACAAGAAACGTTTACACACGGTCTGAAATTGTCCACACGTTTTTTGGTCAAACGCAAGTCACATGGTGCATATGTAAACGTCCTGTTGTAACAAACCCAGATGTCAAATAAATGAGACTAACCGATTGCATACTTTCATAGTTTGTCTTTGTTGATTGTGTTTATTAACATATCACTTATTACGCGATTATCAACGTTTTACACCACTGTAGTGGCGGCAGGCATACACAGTGGGAATTAGACAAATGTACACATTGATCGCATAATTGTCATTCGAAGGTCTAAGGGTAAGAGTTATAAAAATATCACCATTCCATGTTCTGTCCAAGTTCTTCTCCAGAATACTATATTTTTATCATAAGTAATAAATCGGGCTACAGGTATTGCTAATTCAAAGCACGTGTTACCTTTTTTCAGGCATTTTAATAAGATCTCACATATTTACCCCCAATATATTTTTTTTTTAAATTATTTATATAAAAAAACTGGCCCAATAAAATTATGTTCCGGTTTCTGACCAACCCCGTTTTGAAGGGCTGACCTCAAACATGTTATGCCAAATCTAATTTCTGTATCCTGTAATATATGATGATATCAACAAATATATGTTTGAAGTTTGTTTATCAGGTTACAAAATAATGAGTCAAGGCTTTTTTCATGAATTTGGGAACATGACCCGTACCCCTGGAATTGGGAATTTTAACGCGATTTTTCATAAAAATGGGAATTTTAGGGCGATTTTTTTATTAAAATTCGGAAAAGTATAAAGTAAAGCATTCCTTTCATAATTATATCTTTAATACTGTTTTTTTTGTACACCAAGATAAACAGAAGCATTTATTTAAGCTTTTGAACCCCAATCATTGGATTGGCACACTAATATATATATATATTTATTTTTTTTAAATTGGGAATTATTTCCTCTTAATTGGGAAAAAAAGATATGTTTTGGCATTGGGAATATGACTGAATTTCGGCTATAAAAACAGCCAAAAAAACCTGTGAGTGAAGAAAAAGATAATTCTCTCTACTTATCTATTTGTTTGAGCAGGTAATGAGCCACATATATAATTTTATTAGGTATTATAATATTATGTCTAATTATAAGGTTTATATTCCCACCGCCATTCATTTTTCTTATGTAGTAGCCTCGTTTTTGGTGTATATATTTATAAATGAGAGCTCTATAAAGTTATATTGGACTAATTATGCTTTGTTCCATACAGCACTGCTTTGCACCGTTAACGGTCAAACACATCTTATTGGAATGTGTAGACTTTGATCCTATGCGTCAAAGGTACTACAATGTTAATACTATGAAAGAGTTATTTGATACTGTAGATTTTAGTCTTGTTTTAGATTTCCTGAAAGAGATCAGACTATATAAATCATTGTAATGTGTTCTTATATATATTTACTTGTTTATATACCCGTTGACGGACATTTATTAATTTACATACATAGTTTATATTACACCTGATCATCCCTTATTTTTAAATAGTTTTATCTTTATATATTTACATTATTTTTTAATTAATACTTCATTTTTCATAATTTTTTGCGCACAATATGACCTATTTATGTGTCGACGTGCCGTAAAACACCATTCATTCATTCATTCCATACAGCACTGAATTCACCACACTAATGATGAAATACACATGGTAATAAAACTGATGCCATATAAGCTGGGTAAAAGTGGCGAAGTACTGCGAAATACCATAAATGCCATAAAACCCTTACTGGCCACTCAATCTAGAATATGCAGGGTCATAAAACTAACGGACTGTGTTACAGAATGGTGATAACAGGATACGGCTAGGATCATAAAACCCTTCTTTCACTTGTTACGGAATACACAGTGTCATAAAATGACTTTGTTCTGTCTGTTTCAAACAATTTGGCCTAGAGGTTCATGTACTATAATTATAAATGTTTTTTTTTATTTATAAGACATTAGTGAAATTAGCAAGCAATAATCTGATCATGTAAATCATGATCGATCAGATAAGCATTTATTGAATTTTTTTTTAGATATAATAATTTTAATCAGCTTGAAAAAAAAAGTACACTCTCAGAAACTGAACATCCGAATTGTTGATTGTATCTGGGCATCTGTGTGACGTCATCGCCGAAGTTGGACTTCGGGTAAACTCGTAATATTCCGGATTTTTTTCCGTTGATTTCCGTAAAAGTGTGATGTATGATATATGGAAACGTAATAATAACGTGTTTCGGCTGTGATTTCAATAGTGAGAAATATATCAATAGTTTTTATACAAATAGATCTATCAAATAAATATAAGTTATAAGGGTATTAAAGGGCTCCTTTAAACATGGCTGCTTTGTTTACATAGAGTTATATAATGAAAACTTGTAGCGACTACTTCTTTGAAACTACCTGACGGATTTTCATGAAACTTCACAGGAATGTTGCTCTTAATGTCTTATTGATCTTAGCAAAATTTCAGGTCGGCCGGAAATTCAAGATGGCCGCCACGGTTAAAAATAGATTTTCAAAAAACAAGTCTGTAGCGACTACTTCCTGAAATCAAAATCAATCAGTAGAGCTTCAAGGTCATTGACCTCTTGTTATTATCTCTACTCAACTTGGAAAACCAGCTAGATCGGACCAGTAATGGCGGAGTTATGGCTCTTGATTTAATTAAAAATGCTATATTTTGCCTCTTTAAGACGATAGTCACTCGCTTCATTGTTGTCATAAGAGCCATATTAGCCAGTAGAGCGTCCACAGGCCCTCTTGGGCCTCTTGTTAAAAATTGTCGACTGAAATTTTAAAAGGACAGAATGAATGCATATTGGAGTCTGTGACTAAGTCTGTCTATTTCCTGTTAACAGGTAGTGCACAAAATACACGTCTACGAACGGCAAGACGTTTTTTGATATGTGCCATCCTCCGTCTAGGGTGCATCTATAAACGTCCGTATGTAGAAGACGTCAAATAAATGAGACTAGTTAACAGGGGTTCCAAAGAAGCTAGAAAGATCGCGTTGCATTGTGGGACAAAATTCAGAAATGCTACATACACCACGACTATCATGCATAGAATAAGTAATAAAAGGCCCCCCCCCCCCCCCCCCCCGATTTTTTTTTATGTAAGAATGCATTAGGTGCGTGCTGACATATATTTTAGACTTTAAGAAGGGCAAAGATGACTAAACAAATATATATAAAAATGATATTTTCTGGTTACTACGCCGCCTATACCCCCCCCCCCCTTCCCCCCCCCCCCCCCCCCCCCCCCCCCCCCCCCCCCCCCCCCCGATATTTATTGCATTTTTTGAATTTTGATTTTTTTTCTGAAAATTAGGCCTAAGCCCGGGCCTACGCAGAGCTACGCCAATGTTATGTTAGTGGGCACTCCACACTTACCAGTGATCGTAAATTTCATAAAGACTGCCGTGGCCTTTAAACAGAGCCTCTTGCTGATTAATTTTTAAACAAACAGTGTCACACTTCATGCACTAGCCATTTTGGCCGTAAGAGGGCGCCACGTTATTTGATGTTTTACCAGGCTCGATAACGCAATTAAATATATGCATAATATTAGGGCGGGGACACAAACTAGTTGATTGACAGCGAGAGGCGAAACAGTGGGCGGCGTCTATCGCACACACAAAATTTGACAGCGGTTTTCAATATACTGCGATAATTAGTTATCGGTCCAAATTGATTGTCACTAATTAGCTAACAACACCCTGTGGGATATTGGCTTATAAACAGTCAAAGACGTTGTATATGAGAATTCTGGATTTTCCGAGATTTTTTAGACAAAATCGGTCGGAAATTTGGATTCGCCAGACCGCCGATGTCTGGCGAATTTGCTATGTATTTCTTACGATTTTCATCGCCAGTTCGGGTTCTTTTCACCTATGGCGATTTGGCGCTTGGTTAACACGAGTCATGTTTATGTTTTTGAATCACATCATACCAGTAGAGCGTCTACAGGCCCACTTGTTCATCTTGTTTACACGATAGATACCACATTTCTTGAGCAATCTTAACCAAACTTGCACAGATTGTATATGACCATAAAATCTCGAACAAGTTTGATAATTGGCAAGATCGGACCAGTAACACCAGAGTTATGGCCCCTGAATTAACAAGGCCACTTTTCTTGATCAATCTTAACCAAACTTAATTTTTTTAAATTCTATTATTATTTTTTTTAATTATTAAATATTTTATAAATGTTTATGTTTTTTACCATTTTTAGCTCGACTGATCAGAGATCAGCAGAGCTTATGCCGTGGTGCGGCGTCCGTCCGTCTGTCTGTCCGTAAACTTTTATTTGTAGCGACTACTCCTCTGAAACTACTGGATGGTTGCCCATAAGGTCTAGTTGATCCTAGCAAAAATTCATGTTGATGTGAAATCCAAGATGGCCGCCAAAGCTAAAAATAGAGTTTTAAAATACAAGTTTGTAGCGACTACTTCTTGAAAAATATAAGTGATATTGATATGGGACTTTTTCTAAAATGATCAGCATGACATGTTGTTGGTCCTTGTCAAAAATCGTTTTGATTCAACGTTAAACATGGCTGCCCAGCGGCCATCTTTGTTTACATAGAGTTATATAGTAAAAACTTGTAGCGACTACTCCTCTGAAACTACTTGGCGGATTTTCATGAAACTTTACAGGAATGTTACTCTTGATGTCTTATTGATCCTAGCAAAATTTCAGATCTGCCAGAAATTCAAGATGGCCGTCACAGCTAAAAATAGATTTTTAAAAATAAGTTTGTAGCGACTACTTCTTGAAAACTATAAGTGATATTGATATGGGACTTTTTCTAAAATGATCAGCATGACATGATGTTGATCCGAGTCGAACATTATTTTGATTCGACGTTAAACATGGCTGCCAGTGGCCATCTTTGGTTACATAGAGTTATATAGTAAAAACTTGTAGCGACTACTCCTCTGAAACTACTTGACGGATGTTCATGAAACTTCACAGGAATGTTGCTCTTGATGTCAAGTTGATCCTAGAACAATTTCAGGCTCGCCAGAAATTCAAGATGGCCGCCACAGCTTAAAATAGATTTAAAATAAATAAGTTTGTAGCGACTACTTCTTGAAAACTATAAGAGATATTGATATGGGACTTTTTCTTAAATGATCAGCATGACATGACGTTGGTCCTTGTCGAAAATCGTTTTGATACGTCGTTAAACATGGCTGTCAGCGGCCATCTTTGTTTACATAGAGTTATATAATGAAAACTTGTAGCGACTACTCCTCTGAAACTACTTGATGGATTTTCATGATACTTCACAGGAATGTTGCTCTTGATGTCTAATTGATCCTAGCAAAATTTCAGGTTAGCCGGAAATTCAAGGTGGCCGCCACGGCTAAAAATAGATTTTTAAAAAATAAGTTTGTAGCGACTACTTCTTGAAAACTATAAGAGATATTGATATGGGACTTTTTCTAAATGATTAGCATGACATGATGGTTATCCGAGTCGAACATTATTTTGATTCGAAGTTAAACATGGCTGCCAGTGGCCATCTTTGTTTACATAGAGTTATATTATGAAAACTTGTAGCGACTACTTCTCTGAAACTACTTGACGGATTTTCATGAAACTTCACTCGAATGTTGCTCTTGATGTCTAATTGATCCTAGCAAAATTTCAGGTCAGCCAGAAATTCAAGATGGCCACCATGGCTAAAAATAGATTTTCAAGATACAAGTTTGTAGCGACTACTTCTTGAAAACTATAAGTGATATTGATATGGGACTTTTTCTGAAATGATCAGTATGACATGATGTTGATCCTTGTCAAAAATTATTTTGATTTGACGTTAAACATGGCCGCCAATGGCCATCTTTGTTTTTGGCGGCCATCTTTGTTTACATAGAGTTATATAATGAAAACTTGTAGCGACTACTCCTATGAAACTACTTGATGGATTTTCATGAAACTTCACAGGAATGTTGACCTAGCTATCAAAAATCTATCAGTAGAGCGTCAAGGTCATTGACCTCTTGTTTTTATTATTATTTTTTTTATTATTATTTTTT
>JAWPHD010014701.1:0-59609 GCA_037043455.1 Cyrtodaria siliqua | reverse complement strand
GCATTTTTTTCAAAAGGCGAGACAAAAACTATACAATATGAAAACTGACATCACCATCGTCGTATCTGCGAAAATAAGGTATTTAGTAACACACCGTCTCCAGCATATAGTCGCAACCAACGAGGCGCAAGAATGTACGGATTTCTCATATCTGAAATAAACAGAACGGTTAAAATAAATACGTACCTTTTCCCAAACACTATACCATAGATGATGTTTGTGATCATCATTGATGCTAGCGGTCGAATATCTGTAGGTTCTCCTTTCGTCGCATTAAGCCATTGTGTAGCGGCATCAATTTCGTGAAATATCTTGTCTTCTAGAGAAGTTTTGCCGACACCGAAGTCACGTAATGATTGTAAAGTGAATCTTCTCAACGTTTTCCACTCTTCCCCACTCTGCCATATCACACCTGACAATAGAAGAACGAAATAATATAATACCATTCATTAGTCTTTGATCTTCGGGCTTTATTTTGATATGTTAAAACAGATACTAGCCTTACTAGGCCTCTAAGATTATCATTTTCTTCTGATAGCGCATGTATCATCTGAACTAATTAGCATTTAAATTAAAGTTCTCATCGGAAATATAAATATTCTTGGCTTGTTTGTGTTGATATATCAACACGTCAAGAACAAATTACCATTAAATGAAACCTCAACTGTATTTATAAATGACCTCTTCGTAATCATCTTCCTTTGGTCCCAGTTCTACATTGAATGTACTTAGGCCAAAAAAAAACAGGTGTGTTTCCTATTGCATGCACTCTGGAATTACCAGTAGAAATACGCCTATACTCATGCCAGCTTTGAAGTTAAGTTGAAGATTGGCAGTTGGCTCCAATCTAATCTCGTATTATACGTTAAAAGAAGAAGTAAAGGCATGTCTTGTTCTGGCTTATATCCAGCTAAATATATATATGTTAGGATTACTATCAAAACTTAGGTATAAAAATCGAAAAGTGGCATCCACAGAACACAGACAACCAACAACACGCATTCATAACAAACACCAATCACAGGGGAAAATCGAAGCCAAGTATGCGGTACCACACATATAAAGTGTTGACCATATGGGTAACGCCTTGGAACGGACAAACGCAAACAAACGCTTATTAAGTTGAGTTTAAACCAGGTTCTAGGAAGCACAAAACCTCACTCTTAACATCTTATCATTGCAATTACATGGGTTAATCAACGCAATGCCGACCAGCTTATTTTGAATTGTGTGCTCTGCGTTTCCGTGTTCTCTGCAAGATTGCCCCTTGAATCTGCTTAACCCTTGTTTGGACGTGTGTCATTCGGCTGGTATAGTCATTAAATGTGTATCTTGGTGCTTGTCGTTGAACCTTCTCTAGCATATTGATTGACTGGCGATGTGACGAGCGATGTCCTAGGGCTGAGCGAACCATTGTGGTGTAGGTGGAAGGATTTACGTTTTCAACTTTCAATGAAGAGTTTGTGGTTGTAACTCCCACTTTCCGACATCAAGCGTTACTGAACTGACAACACCAGTCATATTTGGAACTATAAAGTATTCAGTAACCCACCGATCCCACCATACAGTCGCAACCAAAGACGCGCAGTAATGTACGGATTTCTCATATCAGACAGAAACAGAACGGTTAAAATAAATACGTACCTTTTCCCAAACTGATGTTTGTGGTACGATGTTGGTTTTCTACGGTTTTGCTTTATAATTTGAGGTCCTTAATATATATATATATGTATGCATGTTCGCTTTGCAATTGACGGAATTAAGACTTACCTGCCGTCTGTTTTCCCATGCTATTAGTTATGTAATGTAAAGATAGATGTAGTATATCATGTTGTACATGGTAGATGTCATGATGCATACATTAGATATCATCATGGTAGATATCATGATGCATACATCAGATATCATCATGGTAGATGTCATGATGCATACATTAGATATCATCATGTATATATTAGCATGATATATATGGTAGATATCATGATGTATATAGTATGTATCATGATGCATATGGTAAATATCATGATGTATATAGTATGTATCATGATGCATATGGTAAATATCATGATGTATATAGTATGTATCATGATGCATATGGTATATATCATGATGTATATAGTAGACTCCATCATGCATATAGTAGATATCATGACGTATATAGTAGATAGCATGATTATATAGTAGATACCATGACGTATATAATAGATATCATGATGTATATGGTATAAATCATCATGATGCATATGATATATATCATGGTGTATATATTAGATACCATGATGTATATATTAGATATCATGATGTATATATTAGTTACCATGATGTATATACATACAGTATAAATCATGATGCATATGATAGATATCATGGTGTATATACACAATATATTGATGCATATAGAAAATATCAATATGTGTATAGTATATATCCTGATGCATACGGAAGATATTATGGTGTATATAATAGATACCATGATGCATATCGTAGATATCATAGTGGATACAGTGTCTTGGTGCGTGTACTGAATAAAATGGCGCATATAGTAGATATCAAGATGCATATAGTACATACTATGGTGGATATAATAGATAATGTTATATGCATACAGAAGATATTATGGTGGATATAGTAGATACTGTTATACTGATGCATATAGTAGATATCAAGATGCATATAGTAGATACTTTGGTGGATATAGTAGATAATGTTATACTGATGCATATAGTAGATATCAAGATGCATATAGTAGATACTATGGTGGATATAGTAGATAATGTTATACTGATGCATATAGTAGATATCAAGATGCATATAGTAGATACTATGGTGTATATAATAGATAATGTTATACGGATGCATATAGTAGATATCAAGATGCATATAGTAGATACTATGGTAGATATAGTAGATAATGTTATACCGATGCATATAGTAGATATCAAGATGCATATAGTAGATACTATGGTGGATATAGTAGATAATGTTATACTAATGCATATAGTAGATATCAAGATGCATATAGTAGATACTATGGTGTATATAATTTTAGTTATTAGGATTCTTGACAGGGGACATGGGCTCACATGCCCTGCCTGGAAATTATATTCACCCGAGCCGTTAATCCTAATAACGAATTTGTCATACTTCAAAGTTGTAACCATTTATTTATGAAAAAAACAGCCAAAAACACGATTTCATTTTTATTGCGCCAATTACCCCGTGACGTGCCTCTAACTAGACGTTGTTTACTTTCGTGACGTCGTCGCTCTAACGTCGTTAAATTTTGCGGATTTTTTAATAAAATAAACGTATTTTGTCACTATGTTAACGTTTTATTATCTGTAAAATTGCCAAAAAAAATACAATGACGATTATTTCAGACTTTTACACACAGTGGAAAGCGCAGAAAAGCGATAGGTAGGAAACAATCGGCAGTTTCCAAAACGAATCGGCAACATTATCGTCGCCATTTTGTTTTTGTGTATTTGAGTAATGGGGTACCTTCGGGGAATTTGTCCTATGTTCACGTCTCGAGACGTAGACATGGGCTCATGTCTACGGCGCATTAACCAATGAAATCCTGAGAAATTTCTTTGCAGTATGACAATAGATAATGTCATACGGATGCATATAGTAGATATCAAGATGCATATAGTAGATAATATGGTGGATATAGTAGATAATGTTATACTGATGCATATAGTAGATATCAATTTAAGATGCATATAGTAGATACTATGGTGGATATATGGTGGATATAGTAGATATCAAGATGCATATAGTAGATACTATGGTGGATATAGTAGATAATGTTATACTGATGCATATAGTAGATACTATGGTGGATATATGGTGGATATAGTAGATATCAAGATGCATATAGTAGATACTATGGTGGATATAGTAGATAATGTTATACTGATGCATATAGTAGATATCAAGATGCATATTGTAGATACTATGTTGGATATAGTAGATAATGTTATATGCATACAGAAGATATTATGGTGGATATAGTAGATAATGTTATACTGATGCATATAGTAGATATCAAGATGCATATTGTAGATACTATGTTGGATATAGTAGATAATGTTATACTGATGCATATAGTAGATATCAAGATGCATATAGTAGATACTATGGTGGATATAGTAGATAATGTTATACTGATGCATATAGTAGATATCAAGATGCATATAGTAGATACTATGGTGTATATAATAGATAATGTTATACTGATGCATATAGTAAATATCAAGATGCATATAGTAGATACTATGGTGGATATAGTAGATAATGTTATACTGATGCATATAGTAGATATCAAGATACATATTGTAGAAACTATGGTGGATATAGTAGATAATGTTATACTGATGCATATGGTAGATACTATGGTGGATATAGTAGATAATGTTATACTGACGCATATAGTAGATACTACGTTGGATATAGTAGATAATGTTATACTGATGCATATAGTACATACTACGTTGGATATAGTAGATATCAAGATGCATATAGTAGATACTGTTATACTGATGCATATAGTAGATACTATGTTGGATATAGTACATACTATGGTGGATATAGTAGATAATGTTATACTGATGCATATAGTAGATATCAAGATGCATATAGTAGATACTATGGTGGATATAGTAGATAATGTTATACTGATGCATATAGTAGATACTATGGTGGATATAGTAGATAATGTTATACTGATGCATATAGTAGATACTATGTTGGATATAGTAGATAATGGTATACTGATGCATATTGTAGATACTATGGTGCATATAGTAGATAATGTTATACTGATGCATATAGTAGATACTATGGTGGATATAGTAGATAATGTTATACTGATGCATATAGTAGATACTATGGTGGATATAGTAGATAATGTTATACTGATGCATATAGTAGATACTACGTTGTATATAGTAGATAATGTTATACTGATGCATATAGTAGATACTATGGTGGATATAGTAGATAATGGTATACTGATGCATATTGTAGATACTATGGTGGATAAAGTAGATAGTGTTATACTGATGCATATAGTAGATACTACGTTGGATATAGTAGATAATGTGATACTGATGCATATAGTACATAATATGGTGGATATAGTAGATAATGTTATACTGATGCATATAGTAGATATCAAGATACATATTGTAGATACTATGGTGGATATAGTAGATAATGTTATACTGACGCATATAGTAGATACTATGGTGCATATAGTAGATACTATGGTGCATATAGTAGATAATGTTATACTGACGCATATAGTAGATACTACGTTGGATATAGTAGATAATGTTATACTGATGCATATAGTAGATACTATGATGCATATAGTATATATCATTAATGTATATACCATGATGGGTATAGTAGATGTTATACTGCATATAGTAAATATTATGATGCGTATAGTAGATATCATGATGTATTTAGTAAATACCACGGTACGTATAGTAGATATCATGATGTATATAGTAGAGATAGCATGGTGTATATAGTAGATATCATGATGTATATAGTAGATACCACGGTACGTATAGTAGATATCATGATGTATATAGTAGAGATAGCATGGTGTATACACAGGCACCCGGCACAGAGCTAGGATAGTAAAAGATGGATTTGAGTGGTTAAAATATTAATTAATTGAGTTCTGGACCCCCAAAAAATGGTTATATATATGTATATATATTATATTCTTATATAATATATATACATATATATAACCATTTTTTGGGGGTCCAGAACTCAATTAATTAATATTTTAACCACTCAAATCCATCTTTTACTATCCTAGCTCTGTGCCGGGTGCCTGTGGGTGTATATAGTGGATATCGTGATGTGTATAGTAACATAACAGGAAATATAGTAGATATCATGACGCATATAAATAGATATCATGCACTGTTGACGTTTTACTGAAGAAAAGTGTACGCACAGGTTTATCCCAATTACTTACCCTTTCCTTCGCTGATCACTTCCTTCAATCTAGGCAGCCAATGAGGCCTGTTGCTGAAGACGTCCGAATGTTTAACAAACACATCGTGTATCGTGTCGTATCCATGTAAGAATACCATACCGCGAGTTCCAACCTGCAGGTATATAACGTCGCCATACTTCTCTGACTCTTTAAAAAGGGCTTTCGCGATTCTCTTCCCAGATGATTTCAGACCCCAAAACCAAATAACACTTCCAAAAATCGGCAAACGTAATGGTCCTGGACACAGGCACCCGGCACAGAGCTAGGATAGTAAAAGATGGATTTGAGTGGTTAAAATATTAATTAATTGAGTTCTGGACCCCCAAAAAATGGTTATATATATGTATATATATTATATTCTTAAAGGTATGGAACTCCTAAAATGGCCAAAACCACCAACAGTTCTATACTAATTGTTATTTCTCGTTACGTAAGATAGCCTGGGCAGCATAACCTGCTCATGTCACAAGTAGAATTATACATATAACCAATAAAACATAAACTGTCATTTAATCTCTCATACTTTTTTCGTACCAGAGAATCAAATATGCCAACTTGAGCGAATTTGAGTTCAATGACAAGAAGATGGCACGGCTCTTACTAGATATAATCTATAGGTCTAACATGGTGGCATGCGTTAAAAACGACTAAAACATAATGGGATAATTAACTCGAACGGATACCTGAAGCGCCGAAACTGAAAGTTGTCGTGGAAGCTGTGAATTTCGACAATTTCACGAGAGAGTTTTGTTTTCATCACATTCGGCCATCTTGTTGTTGTTGTTGTTGTTCTTGATAATATATTCTGCCTTCATAGGCACACCCAGTTTTCACTGGTAGAGTTCACAGCCACAACCAGATATATATGTATATACGAAACCCTCACCATAACAAATGTTTGTCAATTTCGTGGTATTTTAAGTAAAAGCTTTAAACAACTTACTAGAGTTTCCCCAGTTTGAATGTGCCGTCATGTCCTACTTATATATTTATGTTTAGATCCAAGCTCTAATCTAATATATCTAGAGCATAACATAATCGTCTGCTATGAAAGAGTAGGATTTCTACACAGGAGTTCACTAGTAGAATGTCTACTGACTGTATTATTCACAATCACACAAAAGCACACTGCAGTCCACTAGAAGCTGAAGCAAGCTATAATTTGCGGCACACGGATATATATGTAGCAGAGTATCTAACACATGGATGTAGTCTGTTAGTATAGGTTTTCTGACATCGTTTAGCTCATTGCACTCGAGCAAGAAGTGATGGAGACTCTCATCAGACTCGTGACAGAGTAGACACTCCGGATTGACTTCGGTTTGGTTTTATTTGGCCCTGTTTGTCTGCAGTATGTATGTTCCATGTATGTAACTTCACTTCTATCGGTATACGATTTATATCTCTCAAACTAAGCTATATGTACCGGTACAATTAAGGGATGGCATTTCCCTGGATTAAAATGTTTTGAGAAATAATTCAGCGAAGAGTAAAGTTCCGACTGTGAAATAATTATTTCCTTCCATCTCTGGTTAATTGCTTTATTTATAAGCCTTTTCCACACTAATTTCTCGATTGGTGCTGATATTAGTTCTTCAGGGGTTGGCAAGTCATATAAGGTTAGAATCTTCTTCATCGATATTTATAGGTTATTAGATTTGTATTGGGATATATGCACGAGTTCTTCAGCGTTACTTACTTACTGTTACTTAGATAATAACAGAAAAAACATAGTTAGAGACAAAAGAAAATATTGGAAAAAATACCTCTATTGCAAAACTCACTCAAATTTTGAAAAATATAAAACTGCTAGGAACAAAGCTAGATATGCATTAAAACTAGCGAAATATAATTTTGAAAAAGACCTTGCAACTCGGATAAATAGTGACAATAAATTATTTTGGAAATATGTAAGGTAAAAAAACAAAACCAAAACTACAATAGGACAACTAATTGACCAAAATGGAAACATAGTCTTAGATGACCAAGAGAGAGCAATTTTTTTTAATTAATACTTTGCCAGTTTCTTTAAACACAATGAACTAAATGACAACCCAGCTTTCCCTCAAAGAAATGTTAACTCCATGCTTTACAACATTATCATAACCGAGAACGATGTTCTGCTAGCAATAAAGGAATTAAAACCAAATAAATCAGCTGGCCCAGATGGAATACACCCCAAAGTGATAGTCCAATGTAAAAATGAATTAACAAAGCCGTTAACAAAAAATTTCAACAAATCATTAGATGAATCAATAGTACCAAGTTCCTGGAAAATAGCAAATATAACACCAATTTTTAAATCAGGAAATAAACAATCTCCAGAAAACTATAGACCAATAAGCTTATGCCCTATTGTCTCTTATATAATGCAAAAAATTATCAAAAAGAATATTATAGATCATATGCAAAGTAACAATTTATTTTCAATACACCAGTTTGGATTTATGATGGGCAAATCCTGTCCTCTTCAATTATTACAAGTACTGGAAGATTAGTTTGATGCGCTTAATAGTGGCCAAGAGCTTGATGTAATATTCTATGACTTCAGGAGAGCATTTGATTGATACATTACTACATAACAAGCTGCTAACTAAATTAGAAGGTTATGGCATTGTGGGGAAGGTTTTGGAATGGGTGAAAGACTTCCTAAGGGACAGATCTCAAACGGTGGTTATAAATGGAAAACACTCAACATCTGAACAAGTATACAGCGGGGTACATCAGGGTAGTGTGTTAGGTACAACCCTTTTCCTTGTCTTCATAAATGATCTCCCCGCAGTAGACACTCTCGACCGATAAACAACCAGAAGGCTTCTGGAGGCCCATCTCTTCGGTTGTTTATCGGGCGAGAGTGTCTACTGCGCAGGCTTGGGAAACAACTAGCATCACATTGTATTTGATTATTATGCCAATGTTTGTTAAGTCTGCTTTTAAAGGCATTTACACTCGGTGCTTGGACAACACTTTCTGGTAGGGAATTCCTGTCTTCCACTACCCTAATGGTAAAGGAATTTTTTCTGCGTTCTGTTTTGGCTTGTTTTTTGAAAGGTTTTAGGGTATTCCCTCTCGTTCTGGTATATGTTGCTAAAGGGAAAATGTTTTGGATTGATGATATATCGAATCCTCTAAGGATCTTAAAGACCTGCAGCATGTCTGTACGTAACCTCCGGTATTGAAGTGTAGGAATACCTAAGGATCTAGGTTGTTTAAAGACGATAACATTTTTGTTGCCCTACGCTGTACATTTTCTATAGCGATTTGGTGCTTTTTTAAGCACGGGGACCAAACTGTACTGGCATATTCTAAATGGGGTCTTACTAAAGCTTTGAATAGTGTCAAAAATATATTCTTGTCTAGATACGTAAAGGTTCTCATAATTATTCCTGGATTTCTATTCGCTAAGGCTAAATGATATGAGTGTTGAAGGTGAGATTTACTGTCAATTATCACCCCCAGATCCTTCTCCTCTGAATCATTTATAATCAAGTCCCTACGATTCTCCCTGTCTTTCGTAAAATAGTTATCAGTAGCCATTGATTTGCAAGTATGCATTCTTTTACATTTTTTTGAATTAAATTCTAAATCACAAGTTTTGGACCAGTCGCAAAAATTGTCAGTAGTTCTCTGTAATTTATCTACGTCTTCTTGGGAATTTATAACTGAATATGTTTTGGTATCATCTGCAAATAGCTTGACTACTGTTTCCGCTACCTCGGGGAGATCATTTATGAAGACAAGGAAAAGGGTAGGACCTAACACACTACCCTGAGGTACCACACTGTATACTTGTTCAGATGTTGAGTGTTTTCCATTTATAACCACCGTTTGAGATCTGTCCCTTAGGAAGTCTTTCACCCATTCCAAAACCTTCCCCACAATGCCATAACCTTCTAATTTAACAATATTGCGCGACTTTAGGAGCGTAATATGTATACGCTGAAGAACGAGTACATAGTTCATCCACAGACCTAAATTAACAACATGTCTGTGTTGTGTGATATATCCCAATACAAATCTAATAACCTTTTTATTGCATACGTTTTTTTAATATAACAACGAATAATAAGAACAAGACAGTAGGTTTTAACATTTAATTTTCATCAATTTTTTTATTTGAATCAAACATATTGTCGTTAGATCGTGGGAATTTTGACATGAACAGAAAAGTGCACCAATCACGAACGAATATACATTACACACCCAATATGATTTTACTGCACGTCAATATGAGCGAATATTGACGTTTCCTGTTACATTGCAAGTAAACGGAGCTTGTAAATGCGTATGCAATAAAAAAAAACAGCTATGGCTATTTAATGATTTGTTTTCCAGTTGTTTCTTTGCTACTCTGAGTTCAATAGAAGTTTCTGGTAGTCTTGTGATGTTGCCATATAATGAAAGAACTTTCTTATGGATAACAGCTTCCATGGGTAGTAGGCCTGACAGCATGTAGATAGCTGGATCTGCTGTTGGACTCGGAGTTGGTAGTGATAATATTTGTTTTATAATCTTTTTTATATTCAGTTTCAATTGTTATTAATGCTTTCCCTGTACGAATGATGATTTCAAGTCCATATGTGAGCACAGGCAGTATATATGTTTGCAGTAGCGACAAAGATGTCTCTGGATCTAACCGTTTTCTCCATGTAGACCTGATCCCATCAGACTGTACAGTGTATGTTTAGATGTTTATATATTATCCTCAACTGCTAGTTGCTCTTGATTTGTTGTAGCTCTCTACTAAGTTGTTTAAAGCTTTTACATAAAATACCACTGACTTGACAAACATTTGTTATGGTGAGGGTTTCGTATATACATATATATCTGGTTGTGGCTGTGAACTCTACCAGTGAAAACTGGGTGTGCCTATGAAGGCAGAATATATTATCAAGAACAACAACAACAACAACAAGATGGCCGAATGTGATGAAAACAAAACTCTCTCGTGAAATTGTCGAAATTCACAGCTTCCACGACAACTTTCAGTTTCGGCGCTTCAGGTATCCGTTCGAGTTAATTATCCCATTATGTTTTAGTCGTTTTTAACGCATGCCACCATGTTAGACCTATAGATTATATCTAGTAAGAGCCGTGCCATCTTCTTGTCATTGAGCTCAAATTCGCTCAAGTTGGCATATTTGATTCTCTGGTACGAAAAAAGTATGAGAGATTAAATGACAGTTTATGTTTTATTGGTTATATGTATAATTCTACTTGTGACATGAGCAGGTTATGCTGCCCAGGCTATCTTACGTAACGAGAAATAACAATTAGTATAGAACTGTTGGTGGTTTTGGCCATTTTAGGAGTTCAATACCTTTAAGAATATAATATATATACATATATATAACCATTTTTTGGGGGTCCAGAACTCAATTAATTAATATTTTAACCACTCAAATCCATCTTTTACTATCCTAGCTCTGTGCCGGGTGCCTGTGGTCCTGGAGGAAGATTTGTTCTCCTTCTAAAGAAAATAAAAATAAGAAAACACAATGCCGAAGTCAAAAGACAAAATACTAAATCGAAACGTACGTTTTCAATATCCATCTATACTCCGTTCATATAAACAAACTTATTCATGTGTATGGTAACTCCGTTTTATGCAAGTTATATGTTGTGTAGCGAGTAAACCGTGTTTACTGTGTTAAAATCCGTTCGCCTTGATTACTCCGATATAAACTGTTGACGGTATTCTATAAATAGTCCGTACTTTATGTAGTGCAGTAGTTTGCATTTGCCTGCAGGTAAAGTTCAACAGTCTAGTTTGTAGACGGGTTCAGTTCATCATGGTATTGAACAGGCATTGAAAATGTAAACAAACGCAGTATTTTTACGATATTTCATTTTCTTCAAACGTTAAGTTACATTTTCCTTCGCTGCTTTACACTCTGATCACTTTGGCGACATGGTGCAATATGTTGTATATGTTTATTTCATTAATAACATATTAGTCATAGCGAAACATGTATGGTATATGATGTTATTACATTTCTCCTAAATATCTTTGTCAAATATGCCTTACTTGTTGTAGGAAATGATATACTGTAGTATTATGTACCGAAATATTAATTTATATTTGTCTTAAATGCTCATTTCACTGAAATCTAGATACGTTTGTATATATATGTATATGCGCTGGTTTGTTGAAGTTATATACTAGTGTGTCGATGGTATGTTAGCTACAAGGGCTACAGTTTTTCGATGGTTTTGGTGACTTTTTAAGACTGTAACTTTTCTTATTTTCTCGTAGTAGATTACTTATTTAGACAAGAAGTAGCCATGTAGTATCTCCATATACATATATAAATGTGGACACTAACTGCCAAAAAAATATATTGCTATCAATAAGGTATTTTGTATTACGTGTTAATATCAGTATGAGTGTGTCCGGTTGTTAGCATATTTCCTTCAATACGTTATTTTGTATTGATTTACGTGTTACTATCATTATTAGTGTGTCTGGTTGTTATCATATTGCCTTCAATAAGGTATTTTGTCCCACGCGTTAATATCAATTTTAGTGTGTCTGGTTGTTATCACATTGCCTTCAATAAGGTATTTTGTATTATTATATTAATATCATTATTAATGTGTACGGTTTTATCAGATTGCCGTCAATAAGGTATATTGTATTACGTGTTAATATCATCTTTAGAGCGTCCGGTTGTTATTATATTGCCTTCAATAAGTTATTTTCTATTACGTGTTAATATCACTTTTAGTGTGTCCGGTTGTTATCGCATTGCCTTCAATAAGGTATTTTGCATTACCTGTCAGTATCATATTTATTGAAGACCTCCCAGAGGTTTAGAGGAACAAGCAAACATGGCCATTTATCTTTAGGGAACAAGGGAACATTGTCTTATTTTCAGGTAACCAGGGAGCACTGACATATTTTTAGGGAACACGAACAAATGAGTTTACAGGAAATACAATTCTAACATCTAGTTTTTATATTGAAAAACTCCAAACCGTTCACAAAATAGTTAACATTTCAAACATGTCGTTATGAATGGTTTGATAATTCATCAGAATGAAGTTTAGGGAACATTTGCATATATTGTTCGGGAACAGGGAACATTGGAAATACTTGAAGGGAACAAGGGAACATTGGAAAAATAATGTTGGGGAACAAAGCAAACTATTCTGGAAAATGGACCCCCGACCCTCGGAGGGCCTCATTAGTGTGCCCGGTTGATATGATCCAGTACGAATATTAGTTGTATCATATCTTGACAATGTGGGCGTACACAACTTAACATTTACTGTCCAGGATGGCTATCAACAAATCCGGATAAAGGTTGTTAGAAAATCGTCATATTTTCATTTACGTATTACAGATTTGTATCAGTTGGTTTGTTAGGATAAACTTCATACCGATTGAGGAAAGGCCTGTTCATTATTTTAGTATTATGAACCGTACCTCTAACTGCGCTTGCTCATCCATAAACAAGCGATATATTTGAAAGGATATGTTAATTTTACACGCATACTTAGGTAAATAGGCGCACTTGTAAACTCACGTTTAAATTAGTTAATATATTACAAAATGTATGGAATGTACGATGCAGATAAGTGCCGTTGCTGAAACCTGATTATAATGAATATTTCCACTACTTCCTATTGAGAGCTGTGAGGAATATAATCGATTGAAATATTTATTAATAGGACATGTCTAGTAGAATATCTAGAGAGCGTGGTCGCTAACCCGGATATTGTTCCATTAACCGAATTCCAGTTTACTTGGATACTTTGAAAAGGGTTTATAAAAGCTGTTTATTCATAAGTAAAAGCATTCAGGACATGTGTTTCATTCATTACTTATTTCTGGGATATGTTTGTCGATTTTTATTTGTGAGAAATTTGAGCAGTCGTTGATATTTTTAAGAGATTATCTGCATATTCTCTACAGGGAATTACATATTGTTAAATATTTTGCGAAATTTGTTTTGAACATGCTACAAAATAAGTTGAAGAAAGATTTATGAAATGTGCGATAGTGATTCGGATACACGTAAGTTGTGAATATGTAATTACTTTCGAATATGTAAAACAAATGTAGCATTGAAAAGTTTGTGTTTAATACCGATGTTCTCCTAAACCTAATTGTGCTTGATCGTAAGCAACATAATTGACTAAAGTCGGCAATTGTCTGCTAAAACGGCACCATGGAAACTATAGTATCAGAATTATCACTATACTCGTCTGTTGTTAGCGTTCTAGTTGTTTTCATTTTCACTGCTGTCATTGTTACCAAGGTCAGGGGTCGAAGGTTGCCTCCAGGTCCTTCAAGTTTGCCCATTCTAGGAAGTGTCGGCTTCTTCAGACAATTCAAACGTAAACGCCACCTTCTGCTGTCGGAATTAGAGTTACAATATGGAAGAATATTCAGCATTAGGGCTGGGAATCAACTCGTTGTGTTTTTAAATGGATACGATCTGGTTTATGAAGCATTTGTAAAACAGTCTGATATCTTCAGTGATCGACCTAACTGGCTGGCAAGTCTGCAGCATGGTTTGGCTGATGGAAAAGGTACGTACCTATACGACTTTATTGTGATCGTATGTACTTATATAATGAACAAAAACAATTGAAAACGGTTTCAATGGCAATTGAAAAAGTTGCATACACAGTTAACATGGTTAATAAAAATATGTATGGAAATAAATAAATTGTATTTATACTCTCGTCCAATCAAAACAAATCAAACATCACGGAAGATATTCTTTAAATTATTCTTATATGGAATCCTCGACAAAAAAGCGATTTTCTAAACATAAAACATGGTCCTAACATGCATTTATTGAAACAGTATAACAAGTTTTGAAAAAAGAGATACATAGATAGTTAGATATAGTATGTCTTAATGATCAGTAGGATCAACATAAGTATTCGTTTACCTAGATTAGCTAGAAGTGATATATGACGTGACTTGTAAACGTCATTACTTTCGAAAACACTGTTTTGTGGTTGGCCATCCTGAAAAGCTTCCGGTTGACTTTGACTTGGTAGTTTTGTGAAATATGCAACATGATATCATAGTGTCTTGGTGGACACAATATATTAGTGTCTTGGTGGACACAATTTATTTTCTATTATAATAAGATTGTTTTGTCAATCCCGAAATGTTTTAATATTGTATCATATTGCCTTACATGACATTTGTTCATTGTTTATTAAATGTTAATTAGTTGTATTACGTTGCTACAAGTAATGCAGGTTGTTATGGCCAGAGGTGTTGCTTCCTACATTATCTCTCATGAACAGACTCAGTCAAAACCAAGTCTGCTACTTATTCTCGTGTTTGTTGCTTTCAAAGGATCACCCTAATCAGTATTTATTAACATTAACACTAACGTTCGTTTAATGCAGTGTGGCCGCTGTAAAATGTCTCCCCATGCTACGAATCAGCAGTGTTAGTTTCCTTGTCCTTTGTGACCAACGAGCCCACTATAGGTGGCGTTTAAGTGGAATACCGCTTAAGCCGGTGATAGGGTGCGTGAGCAGTTTTCTTACATTGCTTCTTGCATTACTTCTTGCATTACCTCTTACATTACCTCTTACATTAACTTTTACATTACCTCTTACATTACCTCTTACATTAACGTTTACATTACCTCCCATGAACAGACTCAATACAACCGAGTCTGCTACTTTATTCTCGTGGTTTTGTTTGTTGCTTCCAAAGGATCACCCTTATAAATATTTATTACTATGCACACCTATAACAATAATTGCAGTTTCTTATATTGCATTTATCGTCGTAGTGATACCACAACGAAACAGTAAATTAACTAATGTTAAACTTGACTACCTTCATAACAATTTGCTGGCGTGGCGCAGTCGGTAGCGCGGCGGATTTGTAACCGGAGGCCCCGGGTTCAATCCTCCGTGGTGCCACTGAGTTCCGTCGGTGTGTTCTTGGGCAAGACACTTTACCTTAGCCTCGTCCGTCGGATGGGGACGTAAATCGGGCGGTCCCGTGTATCGGTCTATGCTCCGAGCACGTTAAAGAACCATATGAATCTATTCGATAATAAGAGTAGGGCAAGTTCCCGGATTCCTGTGTATCCTTCCCCTTTCTCTGGGGCGGCTCTAAATAACATATACTGTGTTGATGAGCCGTTAAACAACATGCAATTCAATTATATCAATTTGCCTACATGACATCATACTAATCCAAATGTGATACCTCTTACTGCAATTTAACGGTTAAATGACATCATTGATCACGTAAATACTTCGTTATATTTGTATAATCACCAGTCACACTTCTCAGATATTTTACCACAGTGTACGTCATGACGGTTTCCTTTACGATGACAGTAAAGTGAATTCAAAATAGAATCATTTGACAAATATATACACTTTAAACTCGTGGCTAACAAACCATAAGTGGATTATGTAATAGATAGAGTAAGGTTTCATTGAGTTGGTTCATTTAAACATCGAGATGGGCGTAGCCCATCGATGTGTTTAAATTAACCAACGAGATGAAACCATACTCTATTTGTTTTGTAGCATGCCCATTTCAGCTCTATTTCAGTTATTTTAACTGTTATTCTCACTGTTATTCTCACAGTTATTCTGACAGGTCTTATATTCAATTAAACGATTTACACTTGCGCCTGAACAAAGAAAATTGTCAGTGACCATGCTACAATACCATTTTAAAGGTTAAAAACATGTTTTCTGTGGTTTATTGGAGTGTAACCATTTTGAGGGTTCCTAATTACTTCTCTTATTGACAGAGTTGTAAACAAAATAACTACATGTATAACCAACACGGGCTGTATTACCTAGGCTCAATCGGTTATGACATTTAGATGGACACTCGTCTGCCCTATGTAGAGGGGAAATATTCCGGAAGGAAAGTTGAAGATGTCAATTATATATACAGATATAATCTTTTATTTATTATTAGTACGAATGTGATAAAATGTCAAGATCAGTAAAAGTCCGGAATATAGTTCACATATTATAGCGGTTATTGACACTTTTTTTGTATTCTTACATTATGCGTTTGTAAATTATAACGATTTTGATACAATTGCCTAACAATTCAATGGTTTGATATTTTAGTTAAACTAAAGCTAGGTGGGAAGCGGGGTAAACAATCATAATTGACAGGGCGGGTGTTTGGAGAATGCACACCCGAACAGTTTTGTTTCCTCTATGGCACTTGTTGAATTATAGTGCAGTTTCCTAATATATACTAGTTATCAACGTCGGACAGATAAGAACTTGTCGGATGTTAAGGCTTATCAGATACATGATTGTGTCATGATTCATTAAACTCATTTTGTTGCAATGTAACGAAGAAAAGAGACATACTGATGGACAAACATAATTGCTTGATCGGAAACGTTTATTTCCAAACGATCTCTTTTGCCATTTTTCAAGATAAATCATATGTAGAAATATTATGTTCAAGATTACGTATACAAACATATAGAAATAAAACGTATGTTATCAAATCCAAAAACATTTGAGCAACGTTTTAGAAATTGGTAAAGTGTACGTATTGATACAAAAAAGTATAACGTATAAAACATTGGTTATCTCTTCCTCCCAATGTAATCATGCAAGTCGTCTCTAAATCAATCTTTATATTTAGTGTTTATTATCAAACCAATCAGATGGCTCAGAATTTCAAATAGTGCCTACACGTATTCATGAAGAATGTACTACCATTGCACTTCATGGTTTAGAGCGTGACATATAAAGAGACTATCGATAAATATATGGTAAACACTAAGCCGGATAGAGTATATGAGTCTTAACCATTAAGAAACCGGGGTCGGTCGTTTCGCTTCCTCCCTTTCGGTTTCTTAATGGTGAAGACTTCTCTTCATAGCCTCTTCACTGTGTTGTTTCATGTTACAATTCCATTAGTTTCCATCCATTCCTCTGATTAATTGTTACGTGTTTTGGTTTCGAAAGACCACGAGCGAAAACAGTTCGACTTTTGTTTTCTGAAAAGACCTCGAGTAAAAATTGGTATGAGCTGACCATACCCCTCAACCCCCTACCCCTAAGTTTTTATTGCATTGTTTGGCATTTTTATTGTTTTGATTTCTGGGGACAATGTGTAGGCACGTGCCTACAGTGCCTATAGGCAGCTACGCCACTGACATAATATGCATATTTGTTGTTTCAGGGTTAGTCTGGCAGGACCACGTTCATGCAGCTCATATGCGGAAATTTGCATGTCAGATTCTGCGACAGTTCGGCGTGGGAAAATCGACATTAGAAGATAAGATATTTGTTGAGATCGATGCGATGACAACGGTGCTTAGCAACCATATCGGGCAACACATAACGCTTAAACCTTTACTTAAAATGACAGTGACTAACGTCATTCACGGCATTATATTTGGTAACAGGTACATTTGACATCCCCACTTGTTGTTTGCAAACAATTTTGCACATAAGTATCATATGATTCTTATATGATTCGCGTATGATAACATAGAGATTATTTAACTGCTGGGATCGATTATAGGGAAATCCTTCACGAGATGGTAGACATGTGGTTATTTTCACGAACGAGCGTAAGCGAGTGAGTGAAAAAACAACACATGCCTACCGTCGAGTGAAGGATTTCCATATAATCGATCACAACAGTTAAATAATCTATTTAGTACATGTTTAATCAGACTATGTATGATTTTAACAAGAATTATTCGCGTTATTTAGCGTTATCGGCGTATGACGTCGACGCCACTAACACGTTATTGACGTCATATCTCAACGTAGCAGTTAGTTATTTTTGTGTTCGGAGTTAGTAATTAATATTTAGCGATTATGAATATTCTTTCACTGAGAAATCCTAATCTTTCACCCATAGAAATGTAATAATATTGCATAATCGTATATACAGATTCTCGTATGATAACTATTGCATAATCGTATATACAGATTCTCGTATGATAACTTTTGCATAATCGTATATACAGATTATCGTATGATAACTATTGCATAATCGTATATACAGATTATCGTATGATAACTTTTGCATAATCGTATATACAGATTATCGTATAACTATTGCATAATCGTATATACAAGAGCTGTTAAATATCATATGAGAAGCATATAAAACTGACCTTTTTTCCTCATCAAACATTATATGAAAATGTCTATGTTTTACAATCGAAACTTTTATGAATTTATTCTCATATGAATATGATATAAAACTACTATTATATTAATATCATGTATGTATGTATGTTTGTGTATGTGGGAGGGGTGGGGTACGTGCGTGCGTGCGTCCGTGCTATACTGTACAATAGTAATAATTTCACTTGTAAGGAGTTATTGCATGCATCAAAGTAACGACGACAACCGGAAAAGTAAACAATAGTGTAACAATTCATATGAATGTAATTGAATATTGATTTTATTTTTCATGTACCATTCTATTTCCTATGCAGATTTGATTACGAAGACGAGAAATTGCAAGAAGTGTTGACTCTTATAGACGAGTTTTTCAAGGGCGGCTTGTTTGTACCACAAAACTTTCTCCCAAAGATTATTTGTAAGCTGTTACCGAAGGTAATTTATATAGTAAAATTGATTTATTGTTGGCATCACTTACTAAATGTGAATCGGTCATTATTATAGGCTCCGAGTTGTTTAAGTCAAACCGATTCAATATATATTCCAACGTGGTACCCCTGTTGCCAACCCTGTAATATCTGTGGGGTCAAATACTTGGCTTCTGATTATTCTTGTAACTGTATTTTGTTTCGAATGCGTGTTTTTGGATAGTCTCTTTCATCCAGTCGCACTCAAGCTTACTTAAGAGCGTATGGACTCATTCTTCAATTAAAATGTTTGACTGACAGACTGCGCCAAATGTCAAAACTGACATCATTTTGGCCACAACATAGAAGTGTACGTTGCTTTTCGCGCAACATTAATATCAATAAAATATTTGTACTTTATAAATAAGTAATATTTTTCCCTTTTTTTTTGTTGATGTTTCTGATGAATTAATATAGTCTTATACTAAAAGCCGCTGACATTGTTTAAGCAATCTTATTCGCACAACATTGCGCGTAACTTTAAGTAAGGTTAACGCCGTCGTGACCATTGGGATGTTGCACATAACAAACCGCCATTAACAAGTCCTCGATAATACCCGTTTTTTGGTATGACTTCATTATCATGCAATTTCTTTCAAAGAAGCTTTATTCTCATATGGACATCTTTGATAGAAGTCTTGCAAGAGGTCTGGATGGTCGAGACTAGATTTTGAAAGACTGAGATCTGTGAATGCTACTTTTATTGATCTACCTGTGCATGTAATTTTATAATATTGTTCAGTTGTATTTCCGCATCTCTTTGTCTTGGCATTTCATATACATTTTGAATTTGATACAATCGCGACCTACCATGAGTTTCCAGCGTATCCAATATTTGATAACCTATTTATAGATTTGTAATATCCTATCCATTTGTATCCATTTGTATTGAAGGATCAAAAGGAATACACCAGGAAACAAACTGCTGTGGGCAAGTTAAAAGAATATATTAACAACCACATTAAAGAACACGAACAAGAATACGTTGAAACAAACATTCGCGATTTTATAGATCTCTACATCAAGGCGTCAAAAGCGGAAACGGAAGACGATAACAAAATACTGTCAAGTACGTGAACTTATTGTATTTGTTTCAGTGACTGTTGTGTTTGTTTCTTCTGAGGAATCCCCGTTTCGGTATTTATTGACATTAACACTAACGTTCGTTAAGTGTAATGTTATGGCTGTAAAAGGTCGTCCCGACTACGATTACCGTACATTTCAGGGTGCCTAGACGTCCAATTTGAATCGATTTTTTTTAAGTTACTTTCTGTATGTTTCCATTCCTGATATGATTGAATAGAATGAAAACAGACGCTCCTGAATCTGTTTGCAATCTTGCAGTAGACATCCGCTAAACTTCAAAAAGCCAGAATTCATTTTGACCCCCAAGTTTACATGTAATTTTATTGACAGCCGAAAACCAAAAGGCGACGGCGGAACATTCCAATATTCTAGGGTAGGATGACTTAAAAAAAATCAGTTGACCAATAGTGGTGTAAATAACAAAATATAATCGCAGTATACTATTTACCTTCCTTTTATTTGCTAGATATAATAGATATAATGGTTTTCATTCCAAAAAAAACATAAAGTATGATCGATTGCTAGAGGTGCTGAACATTGAACAACAACACCACCCTGCATAGTCTACGTTTCACTTGGTAGAAACAGACATGCGCAGACGACAATTTCTAAAAATAACGCCACCATGTTTCATATTTTACAATGATGTAAACAAGAGGAGGGGGTCAAAATTAATTGTAGGCGTTGTGAAGCATAACGGATGGCTATAGCTAGATTGCAAACAGATACAGGAGCGTCTATTTTCATTATATCTAACCATATCAGGTATGCAAACATATAGCAAGTAATAAAAAAAAAAATCTAATGAGCAGACTCAATGTAACCGAATGGGCTACTTTCTCTCTTGTTTTTGTTCGTTGCCTCCAACGTGCCATTTTTTCAGTATTTACTTTAACTTGTTTTATCATAAAATAACAACAATATGATCTGTGCGTGTTAACCACACATATATATGAGTTATTAATATATCTCCAATGTCTAAAAATTTATTTCGGTGCGTTCCAAATATATAGAATCATATTAGATGTATTTTTCATGAACTGTATTTTAATTTTATTTCAATTCTACACTATACTTACTTGTACCACAAATGGAGTCGTATGATTTATGACGAAACATAGATCGAATTACAATACCACATCATCCTTAAATATTACTCTCTACGTAATCGTTGGTTGTGTGGTGACCGAACAGGTTGTGCACCCTGTGATGTTTGTCTTCAGTCTTGTCTTATCGAGCCGTTAATGGTTTATTTTCTTCTTGTTCTGTGTGTTTTGTGGCTTTCTTGGCCTTTTTTATATTTATATGTACCTGACTATATTTGTGTTATATTTATATTGCCCATTAATGCTGTCTAGTGTGTAAGAAGATATAGCCTGGCGGGGATTTATTTTTGTCACTGACTGTTCCAAGGCGGTTCCCCTATGTTCAACCCTTTTATGTTTGTGGTGTCACATACGTTGCTTTTCCCTTGTAATTGTTGTTTGTTTTGTATGAGTTTTTGTGTTTGACTGGGTTTCTGTAAATGCTATATTTCCTGTTCGACTCTTATACATACTTTTATTAATGTGGGTACCAGATATTCGTAGATATGCACACAGCAAGTTTTTCTAATATACTAAGTTAATGCAATCACATGATTTTCTGAGCCATTCGCCTATTTTCATTTTACATCGCTTATATGTTACGTTTTGTTGTATTCATCTTTTACTGCAGTTGTTTGTTACCTTACTCCTTACCCCAAGAATGCAGATGTACGTGTATATATAACAATATCAGAAACCCTGCTGGCTTAACCCGGGGACATGTTTGCCTGCAAACTCTTCTGGGATTTAATAATATACTAGTAGTAAACATATAGAAAACAGCCAGTTAAACAAGTTAAACATGTTAATTGACAATTATGCTTAACGGCATTAAAAGTGCAAGATTTTTTATTTTGTGTTTATTTTTTAATTAAGATGTCTCCAAGATCGACTGCATAATTCCGATTTTACTTCTTTCAATACATTTGAATTGGATCGATCACCAGATTTATAGGGAATGTGGATAATTTCTAACATGTACATAACACTACAATCGATCTTGGAAATAAACACAAAATAAAAAAATGCACTTTTAATGGCGTTAAGTATATATTATATATATTAAAATGAGCATTATACGACTAAGTAATATTGATCTTGTTTCAGAAGGTAATATATTTCGAACGATACTTGATCTCTTTCTGGCCGGGGCGGAGACAACTGCTACAACACTACAATGGTGTTTCCTGTTCATGGTCAAGTATCCACATATTCAAGAACGATGCTATCAAGAAATTATACAGGTTTGGAAATACAAAAAAATATTTTTTAAATGTGATGATGTTTGTTAATATGAGCATACCTTCCAAGCTTTGTTATCGTAACCAGATCTGGTTTTAAAATATAAACGTAATTTTAGAACTCTTTCGCAACTAGGACTATCACAACTTGACTTCTACGGTGACGTCATTTGCAAAGTCCGTAGACAATCGGCCATGACTAGTTTTATACAATCTTTATCAAACTTTTTCAAAAATATATCAAACGAGTTTAGGACCCTATCGTTTTGACAGAGAAATAAAGATGCACTAAAACATATTTCAGAATGGCGACACAACAGTCAGAGTAGATATGTCATTTAAAGGGAGGTTACCGTACAGTGAGGCTACGCTCTTGGAGGTACAGCGGTTATCTACCATTGGTATGTAGATTTATTAAAGCATTAAAACAGTGTAAAGGTAATAGTGAAATATTTGTTTAATTGATATGCAATAATTCTGAAATATTATCCATGGAGCATCGTTGCCTTAAACAATTCATGAACTTAGTGGTGCCCTTGTTCTTAGTAAAAACTAGCACTAGTAGTTTTGATTCATAATTTATCATGTCGATCTCCATAATTCAGCCTAGAAACAGGGTGCCTGAGATATAGAGAATATCATGTTAGTGCCTGATCTCATCCAGTTTATCAGGTGAGGCTGTGGAAGCCAGAGGCTGTGCCGAGGGCTTCATTTTTTCCCTGTCGAACCTGATAAACTGGATACGATCAGGCACTAACATGATATTCTATTTATCATGTTGATCGTTTAAGATCATATAACTTACCTTTTTCCCATTTTATTCGTTAAAAAACAAACAGACGTCATTAAATATACCATGACGTCATCAAAAAAGATGCTGACGTCATCAAAAGAGGTGCACCTGACGGATAGGAAAGTAACTGCCGAGATACGATTTTATCTCTCGGCATAATTATACAGATCGACATGATAAAAAATCTTATCTCGGCAGTTACTCTCCTATCATTTCAGGTGCACCTTTTGATGTGGTCATGGTATTTTTGAAGTGGTCAGGGCTTTTTTGAACGGAAATAAACTGGAAAAAATATCTATTAAATGATTTTAAACGATCAACGTGCCTGATCATATCTAGTATAACACGTGCGGCACGAAAACATGAAACCCTCGGTTTCATTTTTTCTCAGCCTTACCTGATAAACTATGATCAGGCACTAACATGATATTCTCTATATGACTATACTCTTCCATGCTTACTGTTTATCTACAGCCCCACTAGGCGTACCCCATGTAACGTCACGTGCCACGATGATCGGTGAGTTCTCTATACCAGAGAAGACAATCGTCTTTTCAAATCTCTACTCATGTGCAATGGATACAAGTGTATGGACGAATCCCGATGACTTTAGTCCAGACAGACATATCGACTTGAATGGCCAACTCAAAAGAAACGAAAAGCTGATTCCATTTTCAATTGGTAACTATACTGAAATATAATTGTTTACATTTTGTTACGGTAAACATTTTGATTTTTTCAGTTGTAAGATACCAAATTAAAAAATCTTAACGGATTATAGAACGTAAAACAGTTTGTAGGATATCAAAAAACAAAATGTAAACAATTAGATTTCACAATTTGTAGGATATCAAATGACAAATTGCGTACTTGGCGTGAGCATAACCTACAAGAAAAAAGAACTTACAATTGAAAATAATCTGGATGATCGTTCATTGTAATTTAAAAGAAAAAAACTCGTATCATACAGTGTATTTACATCTGGAGTAATATTAAAAAACAATTGTAATAATTAAGCTATTTTCTGTTTTTTACATTTGTAATATTGGAATTCCTATGCAATTTAATAAAAATGTAGGATCATACTCGTCATTATCCTTTTTTTTTGTATCATTCTCACCATATTCATTATCAGTATTATTACCATGATCATCAGGTTACTAGAAGGATTTAATTTGCAAAATATGTAAGTTTTGAAGAAGTATCTATAAGACGTTGTATAAGTGTATATAAGTTCCATCCTTAAAGCTACTGGGCGTACCCTGTATTTAAACAGTTTTCTTCTTTGTAGGCGTGTCTTTATTTGTAACTTCATTTTCACTAGCTCATTGCGAAATCGGGAATTTAAGCGATCAAATTCCACGCAGGTCACCATTTACTTTATATCTATCGAGCCGTGCACTTCGTACCTGTACACAGACCGTATTATTGCAGAAAAAGATGTTTGCCTCTTTTGCGACTCGAACACACGACCTTTTAATGAATAGTCACTTAACTTGGGCGACTTCTTGAGAATATGGTATATTAAGTACCATATATTATAATGCAAAATAACATAACCTCTTTGAATGCCCCTCAAGCTGTATTAGTATATAATCCATCATGCCGGACATGTAAATAACCTTACGCGGTGTAATACTATTTATTATTATCAGTTTAATTAATATTCCGTCTCAAATCTTTAATCTCAATTTTTAATATAGCGGATTATAGGTGTTCGCTATAAGTATTACGTAATGACTAATTACTGAAATGTAACTACATACCTTCAAGATTCTGTGATGTAGTGGTAATACCTTTATGTTTAATACATTCATGTTTTACATGGGAAAGATTTTTTTATGAAATATATTCGGAAGATGTTACTTGTACGAAGCCTAGATCAAATATGATATTTTACGCATCGATTTCTGGCTTATATGCAGACTGTTTGGATATTCATCGAATTAAAACTACATTGTACATTACCCGTGACTTCTTTATATTCGTGAGTTATTATCAGTATATATATATCTGTAGATCTGTAGCTTTCAAACATTGCTATGACGTCATCCTTTGTTATGTCTGTACAGTATATAGCATAATTTATTGTACTACACACAAGAAATCTTACAATCATGTAACTGTCCAATATTTACCACGCAACTGTCCATTAATGTTTAACAATGGACAGTAACTGTCTAATATTTTTATTGGACAGTTCATTCTTAAAACAATGGACAGTTGTGTAGAAAGTAGTGAATAGTTACAGGTAGGGTTTCTTGTGTGTAGTACAATACGATTGATAAAATGCACACATAAAAAAAAGACGACGTTTACTCAGAAAATGCCTTTTACAATTTAGCACGTAATTACATAGAATAAGATAAACTTTAGTAAAAGACGTGCTAATTTATTAACAGGGTGTAAGTATTACTCCCTGACTCCCTGATATTAACCGTATTTTTAATGCGTTTGTTATTTTACATAAAAATCATGCTCGGTTTCAAATAAGGTCAGTTTATAACACTTTACATGCTTTAAGTAAATTCACACAATTGCCAACAGCAGCGAGACTCAGTTAGGAAGGATATCATGGGTTCGAGCCTCAGTGGGGATTTAACAATAGTGCGGTGGTTGGAGTCTATTATATGAGCAAATAAAATAACTGAATTGAAATATTGTAATGGCTCATCAACACATTATTGGTTATTTAGATCCGCTCCAGAGATAGAGTGGGGAGGTTACACTACATATGAATCTGTGAACCTGCCATAATATTACTAATGAATCTATTCCTGTGGTTCTTTGATAGACTCCGAATCACGGAACCGTCCGGTTTACACCCAAATCCGACGGATGTCTAAGGGAAAAAGTCTTGCCCAAGAACACACACCCGAAACTCAGAGTCGTCGGTAAGACTTGAACCCGGATCCTGCTGATCCACAAGCACCAGCACATAAAATAGCAATAATAATATATTTCACAGAATAATATATCACGCTTACCGGATTCATATCTTCTCTACATCTCTTGGACGACTCTAAACATTGAACTAAAATGCAATATTTTGATGAGCCATTAAATATTTAACGTGATAAATGCTGCCTGGTACATTCAATGTTTTACAGTGGAAAGCGAACGGAAGTAAGCTTACCAAAGCGTTTTACCAAGTAATCCACAAACATAATCAACTGCGAATTTAAAATGCATAAACACAATTTAAATCCATTCATATTGTTCACATGTCAGCTGTCCAAACTCTTTTATTTCAACGAAAAAAGGAGGGCACGCATGTGACTTGTACTTTACAAAAAAGTCATGATAAGCATGATGTTGGAGCTTATGTTGCAAATACTTTACACAGACGTAATTACACTTTAACTCTCACTAAATGCATGGACTGTGTGCACGGATTTATTCATCTTTTCGTGACTGTCCATTATTAATACAATAGAATGCATGTTTTAAGTCTGAGGTAATCCTCAAACTGTCATTCAGAGAAACACATGGTCTCGGCGCAAGCGCCTCGAACATATGTTTCTCTGAAGGATTGGACAGTTTACGGCTTATCTCCTTTACTTAAACGCATGTGTTCCTCATACCACGTTGAAGGTTTTGTGTCCATCGACATGTTGACCTATTTTAGTGTTTTAGGTTGAACGTGTTCTGTGAAAGCTACGTTTCCTGTTCGACTATTACACCTATTACTGTTTGTATTTTGCATCTCTATATTTCAGGACCTAGGATGTGCCTTGGTAAACAGATGGCGCAAATGGAGTTGTTTCTTGTCTTCACAAATTTGCTTAGAAAGTTCAGATTTGAGAAAAGTGGATTCGCCGATCTCTCTGTGAACAATATTAAAGAAAACCATCCCATATCATCTACAGAAAACTTCGAAGTAGTTGTAATTGAGCGTTGTTGAGCTTGGATCATATAAATATGCCATTGTTTCTACACTAGTTCGGTTTTCCTTCCGTTATGTATGCGTGAGGTGATATATAGTATAGGCAAAAAATCGTCATTCAAAAGAACCCGCCCGCTGATATTGTCTTAAACGTTTAGTCGAGACATATGATCTTTTCATGGGGGTATTTATTTCTACAAAACATACACAAAATATATGACTATCCGTTTACTCTTTCTGTCTTTGTAGCATTGCTGTTAACATTTTTACAATAGCCGAGAAAACACATATGGTGTTCTGAAGCATTTTGTTGACGTACTCGTACTTGTTCTACGATGAGGATGATTTACAATGCAATAATAACGACATAGACATATTAGTGAAAACAGTATTTTCTGTTGGATTCGACATCGATTAAATGAGAGAAAATATGTCCTATAGAAATCACAGCATTCAAACGCATTGGCGCCGTAGGTCCGCACTGCACCACAAACAATGAGCACATTTGTTATACAATGAAAAGGACAATACAAAACACAAAGATCGGTGAAGACAGGGTTACCGACCTGTCGAGACATAAAGGCATGGTGCGTGTTTGACTTCATCTCATCAATTATTATTATGTACGAAAAACTTATCATCTTCATAGATATAAACCATATCCACCAAGTCCAGCATATCATTTCCTAAAGTTTGAAACTGAAAATATAAGAAATATCTCTGTTGTATATGTTTTCATTATATTCATTATGATTATATATATTTATTTACGCATGTGACTATGTATAACTATAAATAACACGTTAATTTTGCTATATAACTCACGTTAGGTTGATATAATAAAAGAAAATTAAATCGATCAAACTAAATGCATAGACTACATTATCTAATTTTCACCTTCAATATTACCTGTCACAGTAAGTTCAGCTACTTCGTTTTCCAGCGTATCGACTTCAGCTTTAAGTTGAATCTTTCTTCTATCTCTTGCAGTTCGTCTTTCGTCTTTAGCCTTTCGGAGTATTTCTTTTTCTGATGTCAATTCAGTTTTACGTTTTAGAAGTTCTTGAATCTCCTCATCTGTTTCACTCTCACTGTCACTGTAATATGATGGTTGATATATATGGACATCATTAGTTATTGTGTTTGTTACTGACCCCCTACAGAAATATGTGGGGTCAGTAAGATGTAAAGGGGGCGAGTCAATAGCCGAGTCCCCCTATATATTTGACTGACCCCACATATTTCTGTGGGGGTCAGTAACAAACCCATAACGGATTTATTGCAACAAGCACCCTTTTAAAGGCAAAAACCGATATTTAACCCATTTTAATGGAGCGTCATTATTAATTTACTAATATGTTTATTACTAACGCCTTAAAGAACTATTTGCAAATAATTAAAACTTTGAATCGGATTTGTAGTCCATATTGTTTTAGTGACCCTCTATGAAATCTACTAACCCACTATAGAATAATAGAGGTTCACCATGTGACCGCTCTAATCCAATGAAATTCCTAGGATTTTGTGCGAGGTGCAATAAAGTTGAAATGTTTATTTAACTTTTATAATATTCGGTCCTTAGACTTGTATTTATCTCTAATAGTTATCATTATTATACTATGTTTTGAAAAAAATTATGATTTATTTTGCCTTGATGATGGCAATATTTATCAAAATTTGCAAACAATTGTATGTTTTTTTCTCTTTTTAAGTTGATAAAGTGTGACTAATTTGTTTAATGATGTGTTACGTAGTTAAATGTTATCATAATTATATCCTTGGAATCCTAATATGTTATTTTATTTGTAAACTAGTGAATGGAATGCTATAAATGGTTTTAGTGCAAGTACCTTAACACATTCATGTCTGCAATATCAGCATCCGCTTCTCTCACAACATCGTCTTCATTACTCGAACTGCTAAGCTGTTCACCCAGCTCATCTCCACTACATTCAGCTATTGCTTCAGTATCACCTATAGACTCATCCAAACTCTTCCCTCGACTATATGAATCCAAAAGTTGCTTCAGCTATATAAAAATGCAATTTTCATATATTCAATTCATGTTTCTAAACTAAAAGCATATTATTAGATTAGTATCGAGTCAATTAATAAAACAGTAACATTTAAACAAATTCAATAGCGTTTTTTTTATTATTTAATTTTATTCACAGAATTCTGCCAGTCGGCTTTGAATACAATGCTTTATACGTATTTAGTAGTTCTGTAAATGGTAATGAGAAAAAACTATATGATAAAAACAAATGTATACTGTGATGAAATCAAAATCAAATAATAAATACATATTATGTATATACTAACAGAAATAAATAATGATCGTTGTAGAGAAAATAAACAATACTTATCTATTAAAGGTGGTGTTAATTGGTTCTACCTACTAATTAATGACGTGTGGGTGAGGCTAGGAACACCATCTGCATACGGTTATAACTACGGTTAAAATAAACGTTGTTCAAATCAAAGCATTCATTCATATCTATATGTTAAGCTATGTGTTTAAAACTGTATTATAATCACTGTCATGTTTATTCTGACAACTATGAGCACATCAACGGGAGATAACTAAGAATGAACTTAAGTCGATGTATTTCAGTTAAGGACACGATTCGATATTTGACACATTAATGTAGTATATGATATGATTAAATGTGTTAACTTCAGATTAATAATAAAATGCAAGTATATTAGCTTTAACTTAAACTTATCGTCACTAAGAATTAGCCATAAAAACATCAAGTACCAAACACGTCAAACAGCGCTAAATCTGACATATTTAACAAAACGAAGAGGTTAACGAATTGTTTGTATTTTAATAAATTTCCCCGGAATTGTATTCACTTATGTACTTTAATGAGCAATTGCAGATTGGTTGACCGAATGACATTGTCTACGTCCCATCGCATAGCATACTAGTAACTAAACTATCAAACCGTCTATGCAATTATCTTAATAAGCGTTTTAAACAGATTATAGATAAATAACGTTTTAAGCCACACACTCTAACATTACTGCTATCACAGTTATGTCCCGTTGATGATGTCGATACTGTTCATGAATGTGCAAGAAACAAAATTAATGAAACAAATGAACTTAGTTCGCAAAATGTGACCGAGAAAACGTTGTTGCAAATGCAGACCGAATACCAACAGTTCGCATGCCATTTTTATGTTTTAAATTTGACAGTCACTGTGGCAGAATGAATCATATTGTTAAATACTCATTATGATCATCTGTACTAGTTACATGAAACAGTAAGTAATTAGTGTATATCAAACAGCGCCTGCAGCAACGTTTCAATTCCGTATTGGCCATATAATTATGTCCAATTCCGGCATATTAGTATTACCTGCTTACAGACGCGCTGATTCCAATTTGCGGGTGTCTGTAATTATTCAAATTTAATTTATTTAAATATGAAACATTTTATTTTTCAAAAGAGTAACACCTATCCGATATTAATAAAAGAAAATGGTTTATATTTGATTGATTCTGTTTTTACAATATATGCAAATGGGTAGGGTCACAAGTTCTTACAACATTAGTTACGGCCCTTCCTAAAATAAACAAAATTGACGTGTCTATGTATCTAACATGTACATACCTGACTGTTATTGATAGAAACGCGCAATGTTAGTACCTGTATACATATTTAACTGCATCACAGAAATGATCATTTAACCCGTTCATAACTGCTTATGATATTGTAAGTATGTTTGTATTACCATCCTTTTTAGAGGGGAACACGGCACTTACTATTACTTGCCCTATTTTCACCCAAAACTTGTTTTAAATGCAAGCATTTTCTATGTTGTTTTATAAAGTTCAACCCAATAGATATTTATGTACATAATATTTTTTTGTTTAAATCAAAATTGTTTTCGAAAAAAAGTCTAGAAAAGAAATCTAAATTTATTTATTCAAACTGTACACAATTTCTTCTTATGTAAGTAATATATTTCTATAATAATGACGTACTATGTAGTTTTGCATTAAGAGAACAAATTAACGGTAACGGTAACGGTAATATATTGTTTTTAAATCAGCGGATTGAATGAGCAGAGGAGGAAGGGTTAAGAAGAACAAAGTAATTCAAGTGTGTAGACATTGTTTTATGGGTGAATGTGTAAAATAGACTTCACGATTATTTCAATCGCTTTAATATTTCCCTTTATGATGTTTTCAAAGCTTTGAAACAACCCGTATATTTGAAAGATTGTGTATAATAAATACATGTTTGATATGATAAATTATGTTAAATCAGAGCTGTTTGAACCTCTTCATAAAAAAACATCAGCAATTAAACTGTTGAGTATTGAACTCCATATACTATAGAGGCGTGTATTTGGAATAAATAAAACGAACTAAATAATTAGAGCATTTATTTTCTATCACAGGCCATACGGTTATATTGCAAAAATAATATCATCAAATGAGTCATCGTTATCTAAATGCGTAGACATATCTTTCAAAAGACGTAAAAAAGAATAAATGTGCAGAATTGATAAAGGCGTGAAGTAGGTGTAACGCAATCGTTGTTAGAATTTCAAGTAATAGATTTGTAAATAATTAGTAGAAGTAGTAGCATAGGATTAAATGGAAATGATACTCAAAGCAGACGCATACACGTTTAAATTGAAATTAAATTAACCCAACTCCTTAACTAAACTATTTGTGCTGAATATATATGACATTTAAAAATAAACTTAAAATATACAAATCTCACAATGTTTAAACTGTATCTTTTGGTTCGTGTTTGAAATAGTTATGTCTATGCAAATATAATAACAGAACAGATAACTATAGACTGATGTATCCATTATACATGTAGATTAATTACTAAAACTAAACAAAAAGTGCAGCTAGTTAAACAGAAACTAACCCGCCAAATAACGTCAAAAGTACACAACAAAACCGTTTATCAAAATTCTATGCACGTGTTCAGGTCATATACTTGTGTATATGTGACGATTAAAGGTATTGGTTTAATCATATTTTCTAATCCATTATTTAATATGCGTAAAAATAATTATGAGTTGGTAACTCTTAATTCGAGTTTTGGGTTTTGGTCTGGCTGGTTAAAGCCGTTTATACTGTATCTATTATTCAGTTTGGATTCTCAAAATATCTAAGTTATATATACCCCGACTTCAGTGGGTTTAGGTTTAAATACGGCGTACACACGTTGTAAAATTCGGCTGTTGTTGGCGGGATAGCTTCTTTAAGCCCAACAATTGAAATTGAGATAAAATCTTATCTCGGCAGTTACTTTCCTATCCCGTCAGGTGCAACTCTTTTGATGACGTCAGCACCTGTTTTGATGACTTCATGGTATATTTGATGACGTCTGGGTATTTTTGAACGGAAAGAAATGGGAAAAAGGTAAATAAAATGATTTTAAATTATCACCGATCAACATGATAAACAGAATATCGTGTTAGTGCCTGATATCATCCAGTTTATCAGGTTCGGCATGAAAAAAATGGAAAACCCTCGGCACAGCCTCTGGCTTCATTTTTTTCTCAGCCTCACCTGATAAACTGGATGAGATCAGGCACTAACAAGATATTCTCTATATACATGCCATTGTTTAATTGAACACTTAAAATACGAAATATGAAAACAAGAAGCTTATATACAAAGTGGAAAGTAGCTCAGTGTATATCGATATTATAATCTATAAAGTTAATGACATCGTCAAACAACTGATTTGGATATGCATCAACAAAATATGCTAAGCAGTCAGCTGTCTATCACTTAAAGCTACAGAGTCCCTATATCAATCGATTTCTTCTTTGTAGGCGTGTCTTTATTTGTAACTTCATGTTCACCAGCTCATGTCGAAATCGGGTATTTAAGCGAGCAAATATAGCGAAGGAAATCATTTACTGTATAAACATCGACCAGTGCACATCGTACCTATACACAGGTAACAGTAATTTTTACAAAAAAAAAAGTTCGCTTCTTTCAGGGCTCGAACACACGACCTTCTGATTTCAAGTCCTCTGCTCTATCCACTGAACTACGACGCTACTTGAGAAAATAGTATACTAACTACGATATATTATGAGGCAAAATAACTTAACATATTTGAACGCAACTAATGATGGATCAATAAATATGCAGTCCATATTGTCGCACGTGTAAATTAACATTGCCTGGTGTAATACTGTATCTTATCAATATGAAACTAATACTTCGCCTCAAATCAACCATATCTCGACTTATTATTTAGCGCTTTATGAGTTTGTGTGCGCGCTCTTGTTATTACGTAATGCCAATTTAGTGTTAAAAATGCTACAAAATACCAATAAATAGCAGTGGTCTAGAGGTTCAGCGTACATCTTTCAAATCTTACAAGTGCAAGGCTGTGGTTCAAATCCCGTTCCGGGCAACTATTTTTTTATCACATATATTCTGGAGCCGTATATTTATCGATGTTACCTGTACGGAGGCTAAATAAAAATGTGAAATTTTACGTATCGATTTCTCCTTATATACCGACTTTTGGGGTGTTCGTCGATTTGAAACTACTTCACACGTGACTCATTCATATTCATGAGTTATTACCAGTTAAAATAGGGACTGTACAGCTTTAAGATATACTTCTATATCGATAAATAGTACAATGACCGAGATAATGTTCAGTAGGCTACTAAGCAAGATAGACCTTATTCATTTAAATAATATTTATCACAACGGAAAACACTCGTTTAAATATATATATATATATATAAATGGAGAAAACTATCAACAGATCATATTAATCAGTCATTGCCTTCAATCGACTGTATCGACGCAAAATAAAACACTTCAAAACTACAATAATCAATTCACAAACCCTTGGTACCACAGCCTGTTGAAAGTTCATTTCCTTCGTAAAAGGGCACATCCGTTCCTTTCTCTTCAACACTATTGTATTCTTAAATTAGGTCAATCAAAACAATACAAGTCTACTATCATGTTCAAATTTTAAAGGCACACAAGCTAAGTCTATAATCCACATATGATGACACATTTAAACTGCATGTATGCATGTTTGATTGATAATGCTGCTTCCGTATATTATGACTACAATTATTATTATTATTTTCACCTCAGGCTACCTAACATTTCTCATAAATGTGAGAGGTTGGGTTACGTAACGGACAGTATCGGAAACACAGAAACACTTTGGCATGGCCATATAAGTTTCGATAAACTACCAGTGGCGTAGCTGCCTATAGCTGCCTATAGACACTGTAGGCACGTGCCTACACATTGTTCCCAGAAATCAAAAAACAAATGCCAAAAATGCAATAAAAACTGAGTGGGGTAGAGAGTGAACGGGTATGGTCAGCTCATATAAACTTTTACTCGAGGTATTTTCATAAAACAAAAGTCAAACTGTTTTCGCTTGCGGTCTTTTGGAACCAAACACAACATGTTTGTGCAAAATTTCGAAAGATTTTCAGAAAGTATTCATATTAATATATGTTATTTTGTTCTGTTCCGAAAATCGCAAAATAAAAAAAGCTTGAAATCGCAGGTTAAAAACATATTGTTTGCTGCATAAAATAACGTCAGAATGCAGGAATTAGCTTTCTTCTTTAAAAAAAATCCTGGGGAGCATGCCCCCGGACCCGCCTAGACCTTGTGCCTACACACTGATTTAGGCACAGCTACGCCCCTGACTACTTAAAGCGAACTAAATTCACGCAAAATCTTCCTCTTTTATCAGATTACTACTGGGACCATCGTCGGATTTCTGACTTCCTCAAGGATAGTCTAGTATGTAAACGACTGTGCAAATGCCTTGGAGTTTAACATTTATTTAAAAAGTATATGTAGACATACGATCTAGAACGATGAGCAGTATCTTTTCCTGAAGCTTTTCCTGCCACTTAAACGGTACTATGTAAGTAATGTATGTCTTGGGCCCCAATACACAAATACTGGCTTCTTAAACAGGTTCCTGTACACTATTCCCCATAATACAGGTACTGGCTAGTTAACTGGAGGTCAGCCGTAAGAAGTGTCAGGACTGTTTGGCAGCATTTCGTGTTCTCCTAAAACGAAGTTGTAAATATGGATGTATTACTACAAAGTACATATGTCAATACAATTGTAAACAACCATATATTTTAACATAACGACGTTATGTAAATGTATTGAATAAAGAATAAATGAATGTATAAACTGTCAGGAGCAGAATACTAATAAGCGAATTGAGTTTCATCTCTGGTCTCCATGTTTATATTAACGTATTGGTTGTGTGATGCTCATTCATTTGTGCATTATTTAAATGACCATGAATAGTAACCCATAAACAGGTAAGTAACTATATTTGGTGACCTAATGTATCACCGAAAACAACCCGAACTAAATGTAGTGTAAAAATACTGGTGTATTCTAATACAAGATTATGTCGTAATGAGCTAAGCTATGAAATACATTGCGATACATTAATTGCATTTTAGTAGCAGAAAAGTCAAACATTATTAGAAAGATAATGAATGAAAGCCTCCACCATAATATGCAAATGATCAATGCACCGTGTGCGATATATGAATTTGTGGTCATCCACTCAATTACAAGTGTGCTAAATACAGGTAGCGAAAACGTACGATAAACCTTATTTTCGAAACGGTTGGAAACAAATTTCGAAAAAGTGCATTATGTCCACATTGGCATTGTTTTAATAACATCGACTTAACTCTTCTGCGACAAGGATTGTCACAACCTGACTAAATGGTGACGTATTTACAAACTTCGTGAAATCCTTGGTCAAGATCACTTTCATACAATCTTTATTAAACTTGTTAAAGGGTTATCAAAAGAGGTTATGAGTCTATCATCTTGCAGTTCATGTTTAGTGGTTTACCCAATTACAGTTCGTCGCTAATCTTTCCTCTTTGATTGTGCCTAAATCCTGAAAGGATGGTAACATTTGGTGTTTGTCTCCAATCCTGGCTTGCCTGTCCGTATTGGTGTTGTCTCTTGTTGCTCTGGCTTCTGCCGTTTATTATTGAATCATTGAGAACTTGCTTTGTAGTTTTCTATGCTTCTTTATATTCATATATATATATATAGATATATCTTTGTGTTATATTGTCTATTAATGCTGCCTGTTTTGGTAGAGGATATAGCCTGGTGGGGATCTGCTTACTTTGACTCTCTCGTTTTATTGGGATGTGTACAAATGAGCTTTGATGCATCCTAAAACATGGTTACCCACTACCCACTCCCCCACCCCTTTGGCGGCTTTATGGCCACTGACCTTTTATATCTACTGTTGTGCTTTTGGAGTATTACTAAAGGAGAATTGTTCATTTTCTTTCGTTTATGTATTTATGAGTCAATTTATACCTTTTCTAGGGGTAGCGCTGTTATTTAATGTTCAATGTATGTACATACAACAGTAGTCTCTTACTAGCGCATTGAAATAGTCAACTGTTTCTTATTACTCATGCACGTTTAAAAAGTGTCTACTTGGACACACTTTTAAAGAAATAGTCAGAGCTCATCAAATTGGTTGCTTTTCAAATGATCTATATATCAGTTGTGCCACTTAAAATATCGGAACACATTTTTTATAAAAAAAGACAAGAACAATATAAAAAGTTAAAAACTGGTGTGGTATTACTTACCCATACGCCGATCTAATGATACAATATGTAAAATGAAGTCCAGTACAAAAAGCGTCGTATGATCGTTATCCATCGCAATGACAAATGAAGATACATTGAAAGTTATAACGATAGCTGCATATGAGAAGAGTAGAAGCGTTGGATCACATATACAATGATGTGCTGAGATAAAGATATCAGATGCAAGGTTTGATATACAAAATGATAAAAGGGCGCTGGTATGAATAATTGCAAAATGATAACACAATGAAGCACGATACATGTTGCAGAACAAAGAACAGAACACGAAAAGTGCACGTACATTACATGGTTTGCAGATTAATTTAAGTTCACTACTACAACAACTTATGATTGAAGTTGTTCGTGAAGGATTTATCATACAAGTTTGAATATAATTTGAGAAATGAAACGAATTAATGTGGCAGTTTTAGTAATTTATTAAGTCACACATGGTATAAATGTATACATTAGGTATAACAAGGAGTATTGCAACTGTATATATAATTTAACAAACGCTTCTCATAGAGACGTACATGTTTAATGGGTCTGTTTATATTTATCTTTAATAAAGTACCGAAGAATCATTCCAAGCACATGCTATTACAAATAATCACTTACAAGTTCTTCCAGCTCATCATCATCCACGGCATCCAATTTTGACCAGTCAAATGATTTCGGCAGTTTTCCTGTGTCTCTCAATGTTTCTGCCCTTGCAACAGCCTCCCTATACCTGTCCAATTGTCGTAATCGTTCTCCGACAATTTCATCTTTTTCAATAACCTAAATAATAGGAAAATCTTAACTAATCTTACATATTTTAGCTTTTGTATCAGTAAATGTTTCAATCTTTTTAATTTAATTGGTTCTTATGAGATAACTAAAATCAAAATCAAACTAACTATTGTGCTGTTTATTAATAGGTTTATATGTTCATTAAAGACAGTAGCAATAAAGAAAGACAAAGTTAACGTTAAGCCGATACATGACGAATACTATACAGTTGTAATCAACTGTGCTTTAAACAATCAATACTGATGAAAGTTATTACGTACCCAGTAACGTAATATGTCTAAGATGTAATGGTATATGTTTTATAGATGTACATGTTTTAATCTAAAATGTACGTTGTGACCAATACGAACATTTGGAAGAATTACCTTATATGTAAGTATATAGTGGTAATCATCAACGTCATTGTATCGAACAGATATCGTCACGACAGAGTCTTCATTTCCAGCAAGTACCTGTCCTTCCCAAATGCCATCACTGTTCTTCTTGAGCAGCTTAGAGCCATTTCCGCTGGTCGCGACCACTTCAAGAGCCTTTTCAAAATCAATTTCGAACGTGGCAATTTCTCGCGCTGCAAGCACTCCAGTAAGAGGATTTATCACGTGACAATCAGCTGGCCAGTCAATGGATTGTTGTGGGCAAGGTAAGCATTGCTTCTTTGGGATAATGGCATCAATAACTGAGTGGAATATTGGAATAAAGGTTTCAGCTTCAACGGATGGTTTGGCTCTAATTGCTAAACTGTACATGCCCATTCTAGGCATTGTGATGTAAAACGTGGCTACGCCATCCAAAATGTCCCACATAATGTACTCGGAGAAGTCAGATTTAGAGCCATCTTCCTTTTCCAGCAGCAGTTCCGGAATAAAAACAGCCAGTTTTGATAACTTGAACTGAAGAGTGACATCCCCTGTAACCGGTGCCAACATAAGCGCAGGCATTATGGAGATGTTTTGCATTCCGTAATCTGCAAATGCGTCAGTAGGGCCAAGTTTCTGCGCACCAAAATCTGGAAATGCCTGTTTATCTTCGGGTTCTTCGTCGCACTTAAGCAAATAGTTGCATACGTTTGGAAACTCGCCCTTTTCACCGGTTTCTTTTGCGTACACATTGAAAGCGTACTCGCCTTCGTCCGGAACTCTTATATTAAAAACTGCTTCAGAATTTTCAACTCTATGTAGAACTCTATTTTGCAGCTCTTCATCTTCGCCTGTTACTAGTTTGTGTTTGAATTCTACAGGCTTAGACATTCCAAAACGTACTTCGGCTTTCCCGTCATCGGCGGCAATTTCACCTGCATCGTGCGATATAGGTTCTAGTCCGAGCTCTTCTGTATCTAGACCTGGTCCCCATTCGCCACGATCATTCTTTGGAAGTGGTCGGCAGTTCTGCATTGGTTTAAGGCAGTCAATGAGGTATGTGCACGTATAGTAGAATGAACGTTCGTCTTGTTCCTTTGCTAATATCTTTAGTTTATATTTCCCTACAGACGGGAATCTCATTTTGACGTTCATGAGATTTTCCTTCGTGACCTTCTCCAAGAAGACGTATCTGTCGAGACTGAGATTATGTAGTTCTTCCATGCTTTCATTGTCTGACTCAATATAGAGCTCATATTTGTAATTCGCCTTTACATCTGGTGGAGTGGCAAACGTGACCTCCGCCTCACCGTCTTCGCATTCGACGATGTATTTTGGATGGGAAAGTATATCCATGCCGATGCTAAAGAAATTGCGCTTGAGTAGAGCTGTCTGCTTGGCTTCCTCTAGTGTTACAGGTCTGGCTAAGAGTTGCCATTTTTCATCAACAGGAAAGTGTGAGTATATAAATTGCTCTGGATCTGAAATATGACAGGACTGAGATAAATTTATAGTTTAAAACATTAATATGTCAATTAAGTTAAGGATCTCTAGTTTATAATGAGTATCGGTATGTCGTACCGCTTGAGGTACTATGATGATTAAAACTGTGATTTATCATTGAACATGAAGTATATCAACTCTTATAATATACAGTTTGAATGCGCATTAATTCACCTGTAAGGAAATAGTAGTCATTGTAGGCATATTCCGTCTTGGACACTTTTGATGTACCACGTGGTGTTGATGCCAGCGATGATATGTCACTCTGCCCGTCATCGATAAGCTCCCACGCGCTATCTCCGGAATGCACGCGGTGGCATGTAGCCCAGTAGACATCCAATAGACGCCAGGAGCCGTCAACGAGGACTGCGGTCCAAGTAGAATCACACTCCGTCAATTCCTGCCCGAGACCGTAATCAACCCCCTTCACGTAACCTCGAATCTTCACGCAGTAGATATTAGCAAGACTAAAGTATATAGTAAAGAAAAGTGTTCAATAAACATAAACGTATTCCGTCAGTCATTAAGTGGAGACTATTTCGCATGATCGGTAACAATGGAGAGTACTGCCAGAAGCCATAATGGTATTCCAAAACACCTGGTCCTAGACAAATGTTTGATATTTGATTTTTTATAACATTTACCATTAGGGTGTTAAATAGCAAGTAGGCGGGACAAATAAACACTTAAGTATTGTTTCATAATTAAATATATAGTAATTGTTCTGTTATCAAAATAAGAGTTGATTAATATATTAAACATAACGGTGTACCTGCACATTCTTTGCAATAGTTGATTATGGTTCGATTTCTTTGCACGGATCCTTGCGAGGTAAAAGGCTGCAGAATCCCTACAAAAATACAGAAATATTTGTAGAAAATGGTTTGTTAAATGACTGAAACTCTTGTCTTAAAAGGTGATACCAAATGTACTTTAAATGAAATGTGTGAATTTTTTTAATAAGGGACAATGTCCTATGTTTACCTGATGCAGCTGATATTGTCATGTTGATGATTGTAATTATGGAATGCTACATAAGCCGGCTAATGCAGTTTCTACTATTGTCATATTATTGATCCTAGTAATATAATACTACCTAAGCCAGTGTTAGATGGTGCAAGGGTCGTTCCATTATTAATACACGTTATCATAATTAATAACCCGAGTAGTTTCCATTTTTGGTGTCAATAACTTGATTTCCAATGACCTTATTCACACATTATCATTATTATTATAGCCTTAACTTACTCACATATGTGAGAAAACATATATGTGTGTATGTGTATGTATGTGTTCCAAATTATGTTATTGAACTTACGAAAGTGTTGTTGTGTTATTGTATACAATATATAAACATTAGAATAAATATCCAAAACATACATCACAATAATTTTCTTTTAAGTGTATAAACCTTTTCGTGTTTGTTTGTTTTATTATTATTTTCCAGAAATCACATTCAAACAAAATCTCTATAACTATCGTCATACATATATAATAAAAATAATACTAGTTTACAGCCTAATACATGTAACTCGTAGTCAAGGGGCATATAAAAAGCAAATGTGTACTCTTATAAGTAACTAAATATATACTTTTTCTATAATAATAATAATAATAATAATATACTCGTACATTAATTTATAATAGCAATAATATTTAGTTGAATCATAGTTCTACATGAGAACAACAATCCAGTGCGTTATTCGGTTAAGAGCAATTATGACCACCTGCTAAATGAAACCTCGTCATGCCATTGTTTCAGGTTTTGTGAGGCAATCCAGCGAAATATGGCACGAAGTTTCTCGACGTCATTGGTACATTCTCCAATTAGATATTTAACAAGCTTGTACATATCTTCGTAGGCTAGAACCCGTGGTGCCTGTAATTATTTTAAATGCATGATGATTAAAATACAAATGAGCCGAAACACGCGAAAACGACCCTTCAGACAATTTTTTTACATTTTATGTTTTGTGATGTTTATGAAACACGGTGATTTTCTCTTTAAAAAGCTCTTTATTTAATGTTGTTATCTTAATTAAAAAATAATTGTATCTCAATTTGAAAATTAAAAGATTGTACTCAATATTTATTTTGACGTTGACGTCGGCGTCTTGGACGACGTCGTTTATTAATTTACAACAAAAATCATAAACAATTACCATTTTCTATAGCATCAACTATTTAAATTAAGAAAACTTATTCCCTATGATATAATAATTAGGAAAAACACGGAAGTGACGAGAAATTTGACTAGTAATCAATTGATTACCGGCCGACGTCATAAATTGTTACTTTATGACGTTGTCGTCTAAACGTCCGAAGGGACGTTTTCGTGTGTTGCGGCTCAATGTATTGATGTTAAGGGTGGTGCACTGGAGTCGGAATGGCCAATTCAGTGATACTGTGTTTACTTTAATCAATTTTAATTAGTTTGTCCTGTTGTTAACTTTTCACATCAACCATTATTTCCAAATACTCTGTGAGCGTCCGTGGTTGATAGAAGAAATAATCTTTTTTACCAGGTTTTAAAGACCTGAACAAGTGTGTCATATGTTATTGCTTGAATAAAGCGAGCACATTTAATAGCTGGTCGTTACTATGTGGTACCAATGCAACACTGATGTACTGTTCTACCGTTGACACATATACTGAACGAAAAAGAACGAAACTCGGGAATTTCCGCTATATATTGTTTGTACAATATGCTGCTTTTTATCGAAATCGAATGGTACACGGCTACGTAAGACCTTACCTTTCGGGGAAAAAAATACTTAAACAACACATAACACAGCAAATAGTATTCCTTGAAAGTTTCATTATTGACGCGTTTGGCTCATGCATGTGAGCAATCTTAGGATTCCAAATTTTGCAAACTCTTTACGTTAAATACAGAACTGAAATGCCTCAATTTTTCAAAGAGGAAATTCAACATTTATGAATTTCAACAAAAGGAACTGTGATTAAACCATCTACAACATCATAGTTGTGTCCTTTCTCTAACTGCAACTTTGTTTTTACAAAACATCTAGGGATTTCTTTAGAATAGTATGTGGAATTAAGTGTGCAGTATATACAATATATAGCGGTAATTCCCGAGTTGCGTTTCATTTTCGCTTCAATATATTATAATACATATACGATTTTATGGCAAGAGCGATTGGTGTTATTGTTGAACATACCCCTATGGCATGGGCATCTATGGCTTCGATGGCTTCTCTATTTATGATTTCTTCTTTGCACGTCGGCGTAGGGAATGGAAGTGGTTTTCCTGTGGCATCTAGTGGTGGATCGAGTTTGATACTGCGGTACTCTTCCTGTGCTTCTCGGAGCAGTCTTGGTGTAGGAAATTTTCAAAGAAACCTAAAATTAACGCATAGATTATATGTTTAATGGCGAGAAAATAAAACGGAAGATACTCACCAACATAATATAATGATATACATGTATAACTTAGTGTTATGCAAACACAGCAACTATAGAATATTTCTTGAACATGTGCGTTTCATATTCCAAGGCAGTAACCCTATTGCCAACACTTGTATCTTTGTCAGTTGACAGTTGAATACTAGAAGCACACGTTAATGTATTGTTAGTTTGTTAGCGGATATCCTGAAGAGGATTTATTTATGTACATTTGAGATGCCAAAAGGAAAATAGTGAGGATTGATACACCCTATTTACTAAAAGAAAATGCCAGCTATGTAATATACTAGAAGACGAATTTCACTTTGTATTGGAGTGTTCACTATATCAAGATATAAGAAAAGAATATGTTAACAAATATTTTTGGAAACGGCCAAACATACCAACGTTTATTGAACTTATGACAACAAAAAACAAGAGTTTATTAAAGAAACTGTCCGTTTTCATTTGTAAAAGTTTTAAAAGAAGAGACGACATGTTTTATAAATAAATATCACTTTTCTCCATTTTTGTCCACAGATATAAATGTGTTCTGATCAGTACTTAGGAATATTAATTTAAAAATATATATTAAACACTTATATACTTAATAGTTGTCAAATACTTTTTAACTAGTAACATATTCAGATGATCTTGAAACTCACCTATGAAAATATACAAATTGTCATTTACTGGAAAATAGTGTGTGTATTTCATATACATGTTTATATGTATGTACTATTTGCATGTGAACTGTTGGGCGTAATGCCTTATGTTTGAATAAAATATCTATCTATCTACTAAAGTAAATCCCAAGGGCCCTTTTGCCACTGACCGTTCCAATGCGGTTACCCTATTGCCACTGACCGTTCCAATGCGGTTACCCTATTGCCACTGACCGTTCCAATGCGGTTACCCTATTGCCACTGACCGTTCCAATGCGGTTACCCTATTGCCACTGACCGTTCCAATGCGGTTACCCTATTGCCACTGACCGTTCCAATGCGATTACCCTATTGCCACTGACCGTTCCAATGCGGTTACCCTATTGCCACTGACCGTTCCATGCGGTTACCCTATTGCCACTGACCGTTCCAATGCGGTTACCCTATTGCCACTGACCGTTCCAATGCGATTATCCTATTGCCAACAACGTTCCAATGCGGTTACCCTATTGCCAACACGTTCCAATGCGGTTACCCTATTGCCAACACGTTCCAATGCGGTTACCCTATTGCCAACACGTTCCAATGCGGTTACCCTATTGCCAACACGTTTATGTTTATGGTATCGCTAAGCTTCTATTTTCCTTGTGGTCTGTGAATGTTATACTTTCTGTTCGACTTTTACCTAATTTTGGTGGATATCAACGTGTTAACCAGAATAGTTGTCATAGAATAACTAATTGACTAATTGGGTTAAAGAAAAAATAACTGTGTTATATTGATATTTACCCTTATAGTGTAGGTGACTTTTGACGGTTTCCCAGAATTCTTTCTCCTTCCTTCGAGACGACGCATGGAACAGTATAGGCGGACTGGATGCGTCCATATTGTAAGATTTCATCATCTTGGCGGCTGGTAAGTGTTACAACGCCAAGGCAAACTGTATGTAGGAACAATTATTATATTTCAACTTGTGTTTGCAACTCTTCATAATATGCAAACAAAAACAAACGTATATAAAGAGTGAACATTAAAGTGTACTCTAAACATACAGATAATAATTATGCCAGTGAATATGGTTTTGAATCATGTAGTCTAATTTTCGTTTATGCGTTGATAAACTTTGTTGCGAATTAACTATGTTAACACTATTAAAGCAGAGACTGATTGGTCCATTGGGCAAACAGTGTGATCAAACTCTCTTGTAAACGTGTTTTTATAAAAACAAAAACATAAATTACATGTGTTTTTTTCCTTGATTAATTTTGTCACAATGCATATTGAAATGAAATAGCTGGTGTTAAGAATATTATATTTGATCTTTGTCCATAGATGGAAGTTTGAACGTAAGTACCTTTTCAGTGCAGTATTTATTTTTAGTCGTTAATGTTTTTGAAATGCAGTTAATTTGATATTTGACTTTCATTTCATTATTTCCTACAAGATATGGGACGACGCAAATTCCTATTAAATCCTAATATTGTATAAATATAATTAAACTAATAATCACTCGAATAAGAAAAGGTTATTGTATTGAGTTTTGAAAAGGAGAACTTGAATTAAGATGGTATTAAATTATAAACCTACACGTTTGAATTGTAAGATTTTATTATGACTCATATTCTGATTTAATCAATTTGATTTTGTCATAAAATCTCTCACCTTCACACGTATATGCGTACATTTATCTACAGGTTATACATTTTCGTTACCTACCTTACTTTATTAAGTCACCGGGAAGTTTAAAAATAACGAATAAAAATCACTTAATTCAAGTATAAGTGCTACAGTCTGACTTAAAAAAAAAGTATAAAAGTCGAAAAGGAAATGCAGCTTAGAACATGTGTGTTTCCATTTCAACTTTCCATTATATTTCGTAACCGTTTATTTCCTCGTTCAATTATTGTATCAATAGTATCCATCTTCATTGTCCGCACTCAGTACTACTTCATTCAAAGTGCAAGGTATGATTGATATATCCAGTTCACCTTATTCACATTCGATGTTAAGGTAGCGCCGTGGTGTAATGGTTAGCATCGCGGCTTAGTAACCCTAACCCAGGGGTCGTGCGTTCAATCCCAGCCAGGACCGAATTTGGGTTAATTATCGAAATATTTCATAAAAGTATTTCCTACCTTACCAGTCCTTCGGATGAGACTTTAAATCGAGGTCTGCTCGCTAAAATGCTTAGTGCAATACAGCGAGGATAAATAAACGCTTATACGCACACCTTCGTTGCATACTTCTATAATCTTCAGTTTAACTCACGGAACTCTAAGTTATAGATATGTGACACAGTCAGGTACAAGATTACAGTGACGACTACCGGTGATAATAGTTTCAGCATTAGAGCATTAGGCCAACTTAGCATTACAGCTTGATATCAGAACTTATTAATTATTTAGAATATTCCACACGTTATAATTCCTGCTTTATATTTGTTAATTCATGTATAAGAGATTTACAGACATTTAATATGTTTTTTTGCTTGCCTAATCAATTTTACATATCAGGATCGCGAGTAACTTGGTCCCAATGTTGGCAATTAAGACGTGTAAGAAAATCAATGAAATATGAAACTACAAGACAAAGGAATATTTGAAAATAATTTTTCTTTCTCATTGACTGGTATGACTTTACACGACTGTCATATTGCTTTACCGTATGTTTAATTTATTTCATAGAATTAAGTATACTACTGAGGTGTATGTTTATCATGTGTTATTTTAATAGCATGTTGATAAATTATAATTATATATCTGATGTGGTTAGTGTCAAGTAATGATATATTTAAAATAATGCCAGCAGAGTGTCAAACATGTCTCAGTTGCCTTTTCACTCTGCGCAGTAGTTTAGGCAATGCTTGAATACTGCACACCTTTACGAGAGGCTAAATCTAGGCCATATCATGCTACATACTTGCATTTATGTCATCCTTCATACAATGGTATGCTGAATATAGCAGTAGGATATTGATTGGTTTAAATATACTGAGAGAAAAAATACATTTTTGGTTGTAAAATCAAGAAGCTACTGCCATAGACACAATATGTTATTAAACACACATCAATAACAGTCGAACATATTAATGACGTAACAAATAAATGAACGTATGGGTCAAGCCCGTAAAGTCCCAAAATGTCGGTATATATTGTATACAGTATTATTTCATTTAAAAACCTTGCTAAACTGTTTTCCCTCAGTATATATATTGCTGGAAAAACTTGTATAGACATGCCAATTAAGCCCTAATTTCATTTATTTTTTGTTTGTTTTTTTGTATGCTCAATTACTTGTATTATGCACAGTTGTATCTAACGTGGTTTATTAGACTACTCTGTCGCCATATACCGGCGTTAACCGTTCACACGGCAATTGTAACGTCTTAAAACACGTAAATCGTCGATACCTCATTTTTAGCGTCAAATGCAAACCTGAGATTATTTTTTAAAGCAACGCTCCAACAAGACTTTGAAAGTTAAACAGGATAAAGTTGCATATTTGTTTCGTTTGTTGTTGAATTAAATTGAATTGGAGATTATAGTCGCACCAACAGCAAAGGTCATATGGCGACTTTCCAGCTTCAATTAGTGGAGGAAGACCCTAGGTGTCCCTCCGGGCAATTTTCGTGCATGGCCGGGCACCTGGGTAAAACCACCAAGCCTGAAAGTTGGATATCTTCCTCACATAAAAATTCCTAGTCCCACAGCGGTGAGGGGCAAGAGATTTCAAGTCAGAGACTCTAACCATTAGGCCGCAGACGCCCGCGTTTGATGTTGAGAAATGGACATAAAATGTAAGTTAAACGAATTTGTTTATTTACAGTGTTCAATCGCTCGAAAAAGTGTGTATCATATACATACAAATGTGTGCCAGATAAGAAATAAAATATTTCCATCGGGTTTATTTTATTAAAGATCAAAACCTGGTTTTTGAGACATGAACAACATCGCGGCCCGTGGTATCGATGATCCCTACCACCAGGTATTAATCTAGTACAATATCAACCTGCTAATTTCCTGTCAAATTGTCGTTTTCGCTGTAGGTAGTCAAAAAACCATTAAACGTATCAAATGATACTTCTAATGTGTAAATTGTAATTTGATATAGAGATTTTTCATCTCATAAAAGAAAAACAAGGTGAATTATTTTACCAAACACATACAAGATTAAACTGTGCCATTATGATCAATTGTTTTCCATTGTATTACTTTGTACTACGTTTATCACACCCGAAGAAAACCCAGATTGTTTAATTTAAAGTAATATATTTGAGCAAAATTAATAAACAAACAACATGTCAAATTAACCAGTATGAATGTCATGCTTCTGTAGAGGTGGCTGTGAAGGTTTGTCGTTTGCTTTGGAATGTGACTCAATGATAAATTGTCGCTGTCTAAAAGTAGTCAAATTGAAACCATCAATACATATTTGAAATGTGAAGTACACTTTAAAGTAGTTTTATAAGTGTATTGCATTTAAAAGAACGATGAACCCGGATATAATAAATTCATTTATTAAACATGTGTTTCACCGGTTCTAAGCACGGCACTTGAAGATACAAACGAGCGAATTGGAATTAAATATCTCACGTCTAACTTGCATGCGAGTTAATCTATTACTTGTGTAATACTTTTTAACATGTTTGATTAGTGTACACTTGTATAGAGTATTTGTATTTATTGCTGATAATGTAAAAAAAATGGACAATTGACTGCTGTTTTAACAATGTAACAAAACTCCGAATTAATCCGCAATTACTTTTATATTACCTTGTTATTAGTAATTCTTAAGTAAAACTGTTACCGGTGAAATATACATTTATCTTAAACTGGGATATACTTTTAATTCGTCGATAGACATGACATTAATTGCAATATATCATCGTGACAGTCCATAAACATTCTTTCAGAAGTTAACGTCAACAATAAACCATATCTCATAAAGTGAACATCAGATAAAATCGACATGGTATTTAAAGATCCCTTAGACACTAAAGCTAAAACTTGTATCAATTGTTTTCATATACAATATAGATTATCGATTATCAATCCACGAGTTTGATTAAGATATTTTGGAATGTGGTTATCTTAAGACCTAATTTCTGATCGGTTTTACAACATTAAGTTCAAAATAAATAAACAGTAAGATAAAACCTCGTGTATCCATGTTTTGTATTACAAATATATTCAATAAGAGCCTTTCGGAATAAACTGGATTAATGTGTATCGGTTAACGGTGATAGATGATATAGAAAGGAGGCACGGCATTTTAAAAAAGGCAGTACTATAATATTTGTTTTGGCTTAAGTCGTATCATGTTTCGTGTATTTTAGATACTATAAACAGTGCAACTGTTAGCTAAAATGCAATGTGGCAATGAGTATGTCATGTCTTTAAACGCATGTCAAGTTCAAGTTGTGTGGTGATTACGCGCAATTAAAAATATTGAAGCCATAAACATAACCTAATTTGTAAGCATACATGAAAAGCAATTTCCTGTCATAGATGTATGCTCAGTGTTTGCCTCAGTTTAATATGTGTAATCAATCCAATCAGGTTTAGATCCGATAATGTTTAATGAAACAGACTTTTACAATCGGTCACGTAGTGTGGTTGAATACAACATACATTTACTCTATACCACGATGTGTGGTTGAATGAATCGGACATGTACTATATACCACGACGTGTGGTTGAATAAAGCAGACATGTACAATATACCACTAAGTGTGGTTGAATAAAGCAGACCTTTACTATATACGACGAAGTGTGGTTGAATGAAGCAGACATTTAATATATACCACGAAGTGTGGTTGAATGAAGCAGACATTTACTATATACCACGAAGTGTGGTTGAATGAAGCAGATATTTACTATATACCACGAAGTATGGTTGAATGAAGCAGACATTTACTATATACCACTAAGTGTGGTTGAATAAAGCAGACATTTACAATATACCACGAAGTATGTTTGAATAAAGCAGACATTTACTATATACCACGAAGTATGGTTGAATAAAGCAGACATTTACTATATACCACGAAGTGTGGTTGAATGAAGCAGACATTTACTATACACAACGAAGTATCGTTGAATAAAACAGACATTTACTATATACCACTAAGTGTGGTTGAATAAAACAGACATTTACTATATATCACTAAGTATGGTTGAATGAAGCAGACATTTACTATATACCACGAAGTGTGGTTGAATAAAGCAGACATGTACTATATACCACTAAGTGTGGTTGTATAACGCAGACATTTACTATATACCACTAAGTGTGGTTGAATAAAGCAGACATTTACTATATACCACGAAGTGTGGTTGAATAAAGCAGACATGTACTATATATTATTCAACCACACTTAGTGTGTAATATTTTGCAGATGTGCGTGCGTGAGTGTGTTGTTTTTTTGTTTTTGCATTTGTTTTTTGTGGAGGATTTTGGCAGTTTACTATTGTTTCTACGGTAAATGAGAGACAACTAACACCGTCAGTTGACGTTTTTGTTTAACTCTCCTCATGCCGTTAACCAACATTGAGTATGCCGTTAACCGACATTGAGTGGGCACAGTCAAATGATGTACGAGTATGTCGTAATCATAATGCGACACCATCAGGTGAAAAACTATACACTACTCAACTTTTATAATCGGTCACTTTTCAAAGAATTATATATTGTTTAATAATTCATATTGTTTTTTGAAATTTTAACTGGCGTCGTTTAACAAATATCGCTAGCGATTTATAAAACCTAATCTGTCTTGATTGGACTAAAACCTTGTTGATAAACTTATTAAGATATTGGTATGTGTTTCGGTGATTTCCAGTTTTCAGTGTTATTTTCAAAAAACCTGGGTGACCGATTATAAAAGTTGAGTAGTGTATAACATATTCCGCTTAATATTGATTTATTAAGCGTAATGGATAAACAAGTAAAGGATGAACGGCACATATATAGAGAAAACTTACACGAGTGTCTGTTTAATATTGAAAGTATTATACCGAGCACCATGTGAATTTATTCCAAAGACTCTATTAATTTATATGTTAGAGGGTTAGGCAGAGGGGTAGAATCCCCACCCCCCAAAATTCATGTTAATTTTATCCTTTTTTGTTCATGTTCATTAAAGGTCTTCATCATGATTCCTGCATTGTTTCAGGTGCCATCTTGCTCACATAACTAGAGCAGTGGCAAAAAAACAATAAACGTGGCTCCAGCGTAAATGGAGTGTCTACAATATAATTTGCAGCAACTCTGCAGCTCAAGGTGAGAAGGTTCTATGCCCTTTCTCCATATTGTATCTCGATGTACATGGAGGATGAACCTGGCATGTTCATTCCTGTTAGGCGCCATATAACCTTTCATGTGTTGGTGCGCCTTAAAACCCCAATTCGATTCATTAATTCAGCTGTCTGTTTATGATGGCGTCCTATGTTGCTTCGGTCTTTTCCGTACTACACCGAGCGATCGGATTAACTTCGTTTATTTCCGTAATAAAGAATACAGCGGAAATTCGACGAGGTCGTGCGATGATTGGGCTTTCATTGACATATTTATTACGAGAATATTATTATGGTATATATGTCATGGCTTTATTATGCTCCCACTAGTTTTGTTATACATAATTAATTTAATAGTATATTGCTGTAACTTGAAACAACTTAAGTCGGATGTTAACATGCAGAATCGTAGTATCAATCACATTTATTCCGTAGTAGACAACAGTTTTTAAAATATAATATGTTTTTAAAAATGTTGACTTAAATGGGGCTAGAACCCCGAACTTTCAGTTCAATAGACACATAATAGACAATGGCCTTACAAACCGTATATTCGTTAGTTGGACCGCATATTCGCATTTAACTGTATTTAACAATGGTTAAGATCAGCAATCTGATTGTTCCAAAGATGCGGGATGTGAGCGATCTTTAACGTGCTCGTTTGAAGTCTCACTGTTGCGTGAATATGATTGCAAGATTAATTAAAACACTAACACTAGCGCTTTATTGATTGTTCTAACACACCAACATCAAACATGTATTATTTCTCTTTTGGAAATGTTTAAGGCTGTCTGTAAATACATGTACTTAAGTATCACTATAAGATGCCTATTAACTATACGATATGTATTTTTAAAGCTCTGGGCTGCTAGCAATGGTTTGTATAAAAATCATTATCTAATACATACGTTTTTCTACTCAGCCTCGGGTAAACCTTTGTAATTAGTCACTGATTGTCACACGCATATCGATATCACATTCAATTAACGTACATTCACATTAACGGATACGACCAGGTCAAGCCTTTTGACAAGAACATCGCTTATTTGGTTCAGTAAACATTATTTCATAGCATTAAATCGACTAAATGTTAATCCATTAGAAGTGTTTATACGTGTAATCGTATTTAATTTAAGTTTAATTTATATGAATACAACTGAACGAAAACGAAATCGGAATTACTATTGTTCTCTATGTTTACTATGTTCGATTATATTTAAATACTATCAAAAAATCAAAACGAGTGCTTATTCCGGGCAGGGTTTAAAATACCGATTAAAAGCGTAAAATCCTACTTATATATGCTTTGTTGTATTGGTTTAGCATTGATTTTAGATTCACATATATTATTTGATATAATGTTTTTTTGTTGTTCAGTATTTTTTGCACTTTGCACGTACATGTACATTATGAATACAATGCTTGAGATAATTATTTTGCAATTCTTCAACTAAATGTACATTGCAAAATCAGTAACTATTCAGATAGATGTGCATATATAAAACACTAAATACTCACATATATATCTGTTGAATTCTAAGCTTGGAGTTTACTTATCCGAGCTCTTCACTTTCATCAAATAAAGCCGACTTGCATATTTTCTTTAAATCCCGGTTAAAAACCAAGCTCTTATTGCCATACACAAATTATACACACTCTCCAAAATACACAATTAAAATCCATTAACTGTAACAAGCCCTTTGAAAACAACAATAGCGAGAACAATAGCTACGGTATGGAACAATTCACAACTTGGCAGTATCGGAAGGCCTTTTGGCCTCCCAGTGTTCTTAAATACCGCTATCCTATCTTTCGACCATTTCAATGGAAAAACAATTTACACTACAATAACATAGTTAAAACTCTTGCCAATTGTACTTGTTTGCAGTATGGTTACATTATACTCGAGTGATTGTTACGCATTGATCTATTAGGCAATCTACCGATTTTTTTTAATAATTTATTAAAAGTCCTGTATACACTGATTTACTGCTATTGAATTGCGAATAATTACACATTATATTAATATTTGAAATGTAGTTTTGTTGGCGTATTTGTTCTTAACTTAAATTGTTAATATACCAAAGTATTGTCAACATGATCAATACTACTGTGAGATACTTCTAGCATAGGTAGTCGGTCAACGATCAATATTTAAACCTGAACATAAGGAAAATATATCATTGTCACATTAGTTACAATTTCCGTAAGTCAGATTGGATATTTAAATGTAGGCAGTCATGTCCTTTACATTACCATATACACTTAACACTACAAACAACTATTAAAGAACATTTTATTATTTATCCGTATATAGCTTACTTGTACACTTTTATCGGCCATGATTAAGTATGCAAAATGTCTTCACAATTAAAACATATGACATAAAATAGCAAATTATAACATATTTACATATCCAATAAAGTATACATGTATTAAAATGTTTAAACGAACCCACACAGTATATATGTTAAAAGAAAATGTACATATACCCAACAAGAAAGTTGCACTAACCTGTTATCAAATAAAACATTTAAACGAAATAATGTAAATAAATGTACACCACACATCTACCTCGTAGTACGTAGTTAAACATTTACACCCGTAATAAATTATATAACATTCGTTAGATGTCTTTCAACCACAGCGCCCGTTGAAAGTAAGTACAATTTATGATATCGCTTTCTTTTCATTTTCAAGAAACACTCCTAGGTAATGTGTTTATTTACCGAAAGTTAATTAATTTCTTTTAATGAGATGTGAACTATATTAGAGATAGATTTAAGTATCAATTATATCAATATACGTATATTTTAATCACTACTACATATTGTTTACAGCTTAAAGAGGATCTCGGCAATATCAAAAATTCTATTGTGTGTTTTAATCTATTCACTAGTTCATTTATTGCACGTAATTACTTACAAGAAGCTTGCATATATTTTAAATCGAGGAAAGAATAGTTGTCATTTATTTATTTTCTTCGTTGTCTTATGGTTATAGTTATTGTTGTAGTATTCTAAACATTTAATTAAGTCAAAATAATGTATTTAAGATTATTTTCACATATTCTTGCACAAAACTTGCTGACGCATCATGTTCATTTAAATCAGAAGTGCCGTTTGTCCCAATTAGTGGCTCTCAGCCAAAACGTTACGTGCATATTGAGAATAATTGTAATACGTCAGAGTCAAGGGTTAGTGGTTAATCTTATGGTCTGACTTAAAGCTTTTTCACTAAATTGATCTGGTCAGTATATTTGTATTATTCAGCTAAAGTAAACAGTAAGAATACGAACTGTAATGAAATAGGCACCGCTGAGTTATTCAGAAATGATGATGCAGAAACTGTCTCTAACTAAGCTATATATCTATATTTGTATGAGGATAAGTCAATGAGTACAAGCGTTATTATACAAATCTGCATTCGAAATATGGCGATACGTTACAAGTTCTATATATAAGTCATAACTCACAAATATCTATACGGTGGTACATTTAGGACACGTACTTATTTTTTATAACTGTTAACATGTCGAGCGCTCGACTTATTATCTCGAGCGCTCGACATATCTGGAGCACTCGACATTTTATCTCCAGCTCTCGACATATTATCTTGAGCGCTTGACTTATTATCTCAAGCGCTCGACTTATGTCCGAAATTTTGTTACAAATGGGGGCTCGTCCGGGATCCAGGACCGTGTCTGTTAGCATGAAACAGTATAAAAAATATGTCTGACAGCCGGCCTGGAGTTAACTCCACTAGCCATTCAAGGGCGAATTTCAATCTGGTGGAGGTGTATGTAGCCGGATACAGGTATATGGTGAAATATCGATAGCCAGTCGTGTGTCCTCGGTAGCTCAGTTGGTAGAGCGCTAGCCCTGTAAGCTAGAGACCTAGGTTCGAGTCCCGGTTGAGGCACGATATTTTCATAACCTGTTACAATGTAATCGGACCGAAAAAAGTACATAAACATATTTAGGCACTCAGCGGGTTTTGAACTCGGGACCCCTTGCATGTGAAGCAGACACTCTACCGATATCGCCATAAAAGCTAGCTCTGTGGCGAGAAAGTAGTAACGAGCTTATAAACCTTTCTATTTACATACAACCCAATTGAGTCCTACTACATACCTCCATCCTTTAACGTCACCCACAAATATCACACAACATATACATTATGATCTAGGCATCTGGGCATAACCTCGTAAAATGCCTACCCGGATTCTCCACCAATGTAACAGAATTTGCCGTGCTCGACCGGTGGCCAGAGAGGGCCCCACGGGAATTGCTAGGGCTGCCGAAGTTCGTAAACAGGGTCTGTCGGCTGATTTATACAGGAGTCAAGACAGCAATGCTAATATGCAATTTGGTGGTTTATTAATGGATCTACTATGTATTAGAATTGTACACTATGGTGTGAATGAACAGTCAACGGCCGTGGTACATGTGGCAGCAGTCCAGCCAACGGCCGGGGGTTGCCAATAGTCTTAAATTGTTAGTACTACCTGAAAATAGAATGTGGAATTAATTACAATAAATATACTGAAAGAAATAAGTTTAGCACGGTCTTTTGCATATCTAGCTTAAAGAAACTGAATGTTTATTTTATCATGTTTATAATGTGAAGCATTTTATAACTTTGGCATGTCAGAAGGTGTTCTTGTTTTTCATTTATTATGTTGATTCAAAGTAATATCCGAGTTATCTCCAATTTATATAAAACACCATTTTTGACATTAAAAATAAGAATATTATCAAGAACAGGGTTAAAACTTTATTACATAGCTATTCTGGGTTTCGAGTGATAAAAACCGCAAAACAATTGACATTAACCTTGTCATTATAATGAAATTACGAACCAAAGTTTTAAGTTTTAAAATTATCTTCTTTTATTTTGAAATAAGAACGAAATTGTAATTTCTGTAATGCAGGTAAATTAAAAGATGTTGCTATTTTTTCGCAGATATCGTTTAAAAATTATGTCCTGCATATACTTGTTAATTATATTAATTATATTGTTAATGGCGGCTGAAGCGCATAGCCTTGAAGCTGCTCAATGGGATTTACCATGTTATTTATATGCTTAACTTATTTCTTTCAGTATAGTTCCTAATGCAAAATAGAATGAATTCAGTGACTATTACACTACTAAACCACCCAAATACACCATCCAGAGCAAGGTCACCCGGCGACACCTACCGAACACTTATCTGTACCAATCGGCAGCTATTGGTACTTAATCATTGTAGTTTTTTTTATTCATATGCTGCCAGACCGGGGCTCGAACCCTGGACCTTCGGACTACCGGTCCGATGCTCTACCGACTGAGCTAACCGGTCGGACAATGCAAAATCAATCTACCTGTAAGATATCTTTGAACCGTTACATGCTACCCCTACAGATTGAAATTCGTCCTCGAATTTCCATTGGTACAGAGAATCATTTGCATGATTCATGGAGTTTACTCAGTCACGGTCCTACCAGGATCACCAAATGTCACAGGGCCAGAAAATTTTGCAGCCAGACCAGATCGAGGCTCGAACCAGGGACATACTTATTATTTCATAATTTTTAAGATGTGGAGCGCTCGAGATAATAAGTGGAGTGCTCGAGATAATATGTGGAGTGCTCGAGATAATAAGTCGAGTGCTTGAGATAATAAGTCGAGCACTTGAGATAATATGTCGAGTGCTCGAGATAATAAGTCATGCGCTCGAGATAATAAGCCGAGCGCTCGAGTTAATATGTTAAGTGATCGAGATAATAAGTTGAACACTTGAGATAATATGTCGAGTGCTCGAGATAATAAGTCAAGCGCTCGAGATAATAAGTCAAGCGCTCGAGATAATACGTTGAGTGCCCGAGATAATAAGTCGAGCGCTCGAGATAATATGTCGAGCGTTCGCCATCTTAAAAGTTATTAAAAAATAAGTATGTGTCCTAAACGTACCACCGTATATCTAGACATAGTTGCAAGAATTAACGCTTTTCCTATGGTAACTCGATTTACATGGGATAACAACTTATTTGTTTGACATTGATCTAAAACCAGGTAGATTTTCTCACAAAGTTTAAAGTTAAAGTTTTACAAATATTGACAAAAGGAAACCGAATAAACGGAAATGTTTTCAACTTTCAAACAAGTTTAGATTTAAACGACCTTTCTATATATTCTGCATATTCTTATTTACATGATAAGTGTAGATAACTGTTTTTGATGTCCACCGAATGTTATTTGCATCATAGGAGCATTGTGATTTATATGAGTTCAACAATGAGCTAAAATCAATGTATGCATTTTTTAGATATGGCCTTGATCATGCCAGTATAGGCGATGTTGTTGAGGGGGTTTGCAAGCGTCTGGCCAAAGCAGAGGGCCCAACTGACCTCAAAGGGTTCGCCTTCCCAGTTGGCTAGATCCCCCTGGGGAATCTTACCCCGAGTGTTTTTATGCATGTTACAGTATATTTTAACGGATTATTATATGTGTCTATCCTTAATACTGTACTCACACCAAGCTCACATTAGAGTAGGCGATTATCTCTAAACAATATATAATGTACTCAGCTGTATTATGTGTAACACTAATCTGTATTAACCATACAGACTACCTTCCCCGTGTTTTAATCTCGGAGGCCGTATAATACTTTAGATAAATTATGTTAAAAATCTCTTACAAAGTAAATTATGTTAAAAATCTCTTACAAAGTATTTTAACTAGAACAACAGTGTCTACTTTACCAGGAAAACAATATCCTGTATGCAATATCTTTCGGAATAAATTTTCCTTCGTCAGCTGCCATAAAGAGGCACTATTGTTTTACTTATATATTTGGCTTATTAGCCCGTATACACGTATATCCATCCTTGTGAATTTTACATGTGTATTCTCTACCAGTATGTGTTAAACTGTGTGGTATCGTGCGTCACCGTGGTCTATGTATTAATATATATATTCACTTCCAATCTTTACATGTATATATTAGATCGTTTTCACACTAATTTAGTATCAGAATACTAGAAGTTGGCATGTGCCGATCGAATAGTGTATGCTGTTATAATCACCTACCGAACGTTGAGGGGGTTTGCAAGCGTCTGGCCAAAGCGTAATAGTATCTAAATAAATATTATGGGTTTTTCACCAAATTTTATTTCAATATAATCTCGAATTTCTGCAAAAATCTAAATTGACGATTGTGTTGCAGGGTTATTGTTCTTGATATCAACAAACTATTTTTGTCTATTAAGACAATGGCTAATTATATTCGACTTTTTCTGAGCCCGATATTTACAGATATCGGTGGTACATTCTCAAATACTTTTGGTTTCTTACTTGAATTTCGAATAAGTGGTTCCACTACTTCAGCTTTTAAAGATTCTGAGAATTGTTTAATTACTCTTAGGATATGTTGCCTTCTTTTTAATTTAGTCTTTTGACTGTTACCTGTGATACGCAGGCTTCATAACCTCTGCTTCCAGATAAATTCCATTTTGTTTATTTCGCCCATTGTTTTCTCGTTTAGGGCAACGCGTTTTGTCAGAAACTGGGACCATACACCGCTGGGCATGGTATGGTGTGAAAATACCGCATTAAAGGTTCCATGTTCACCGTCATATGCATACAATTTTCGGGATGGCTCAAATTTATGTTCTATTGGCATTTCAAATATTTAGTTCTGCTCAACCCGGGGCTAGAGGGCATGTAGGGTAGCAAGCGATGTTCACTACCGTTCATGAATAGTCTCAATCAAACCGAGACTGCAATATTGTTTTGTATGTATTATCGTGTTTTTAATGATTTCATTGTCCCCCCCCCCCCCCCCCCCCCCCCCCCCCCCCCCCCCCCCCCACACACACACACACACACAATTACTACCTGTCAGTTACGTGTGAAACAAACGCAAATATGCACGTTTCATTCTTACCAACTGCATTCATTTGTTTAATGTGTTCGTTATTTCTACTTCTTAAGCAGTTTATAATCAGATTTTACTTTAACTAGTATATGCACTTCTAATAATAAGTCAAGCAGGGGCAGCATTTTTTAAATTGTTATTTATATAATTATAAATGAATACCCTATCACATATCACGGTTCATGTACTATCGTTTTTGCAATTAAATCTGTTATGATCAGTTAGTTAACTACACACGGCGGTACTTTCAAGAACTATATAGCGAAGAAAAAAGTGAACATTTTGATGACAGTTTTTATAAACATGTTAGTGAACTT